>BQNB010028395.1:0-56687 GCA_026074375.1 Tanacetum coccineum | reverse complement strand
CTTGTGCTATTGACCCAATAATGTAACGCCTTCGGATATTCAATATTCCGCTGCATACTCAGATTTGAGGGTGTTACATTACCCATAAAGTTAATACTGCCAAGGCACAAGCAGTTAATACTGCTAGGCCACAAGTTGTTAATACTGCTAGGCCAAAAATAGTTAAAACTGCTAGGCTAAATTCTGCAGTTGTTAATGTTGTTAGGGTTAATCAGGCAAATGCTGTAAAGGCCTCAGCATGTTGGGTTTGGTGACCTACCAAACCTAATGGTGTATCAATCACCTTAAAGAAACATAATTACATTGATGCACGGGGTAGATCTAAGTCAGTGATGGCTTAGGTCCCCAAAGAATCTAATTTCCTTATTTTTATGTGTAGGGCAAGCCACAACAAGATGATACAGGATTTGTAAACAGTGGATGCTCAAGGCACATGACTGGGAACATAGCTTATCTCTCAGATTTCAAGGAATTTGATGGAGGTTATGTTAGTCTTGTTAATTTGTACTGCTAAGTATAATTAGTACTGCTAGTTATACTTAAGACTGCTTGTTAAAAACTATTGGTCATACTTAATGTTGTCAAGAAGAAAATACTTTGGATTGTGTATTTTTTGCTATGGACTAACACCTGCAGGTAAAGCATATTGAATACCGGATGTTGAATGCTTCACCTCTGAAGAATTGGTTAAGGGAAAGTTAATGTTATGGATAATAGTTTTTAACTTTTATTCATGAGTTATGCATAAATATGGATCCACATGAATTCTCACATGTCTATCTAGGCTTTTCTAGTGTGCTTGTGATGAATAGAGGCATGTTGTTGTATAATTATTGAAGAAAGAGTTAATACTGTTATATATCTCTTAATACTGCTAGGCTGAAAATTACTACTGCCAGGCAAAAGTTAGTACTGTTGAGCACCAAAGTTATAACTGTTGAAGCATTGTTTGAGGGGAGGCTACTTATTTATATAGTCAAAGCATGGATGGAAGGATATGTTATATCAAAAGTGTGTTAAAACGAATCAAAAACATCTAGGCATGTCAAAAGAGGTCAGAACACCAAGATACCTTAGTCTAGTGGTCCCCCTGTAAAGGTTGGTGATGAGGCTATCCATAAGGAGTTGGGTGACAGAATGGAAAGGGCTGCCACTACTTCTTCTAGCTTAGAAGCAGAGCAGGACAATGGTAACATCAAATAAGACCCAATCCATGGCAACACTTAATGGATCAAGTCCTTAGGGAATTAGTTCAGGTAGTGGTCCCAGGTGCCAAGATACCATATTGGGAGGTGTAGATGCTCAAACTAGGTTTGAGACTACATCTAAATAGTTTAATGATCCAACTCTCTCAAGAGGTTATACACTTAGAAGCGGGGAGGTTAGTATGAAACTATTGGAATTAATGGTAAAGTGTACAAAGTCTGTGTGAAATAGTGAGGAAAAGAAAAGAGAGAAATTATGAGTTGAAAAACAAAAAGAGAGATGTGTAAATAAAAACAGAAAAGAGTCATTTTGTGAGCAAAAATAATTAAGAGATATTGTGAGCATAAAAATAGAAAGAGAGCTTGTGAGAAAAACTAATTGATGATAGAAGTCCTTTTTGAAATGAAATTGAAGATTAATGCTGGTAGCTCAAACTTACTGCTGTTAGCCTTAGGTTAATACTGGTAATATAACTTAATGCTGCTAAGCATAAAATTTATACTGCTGGTATATCTTAGTGTTGCTAAGCTTATGTTGATGTTGTTGAGTTACTGCTTTCGGTTTAAGTTAATGCTGTTAGGCATACGATAGTGCTGTCAGTTTAAGTTAATGCTGTTAGGCATTATTTAGTGCTGCCAGTTCAAGTTTCTGCTGCTAAGGGTGATTTTATAAATACTTCAATTCAGGGTTTTATTCGATTCTTTATTTGATTTTAATCATTCAAACACTCTCTAAACGTAAACCCTAACTCAATTTCATCTTTAATCATCAAATCATAAAACAATGTCAACCCTAACTTTTGCTGATACTCACAATATGGTCGCATTCTTGAAAAAACCTGCTAAAAGTGTTGAGTTTCATAAAATTACCAATTTTCTGAATGCTAACCAAATTCATTATGCTTTAACTGTCAATCCTACCATCTACACATCTTGCATTGAACAGTTTTGGGCAACAGCAAAGGCAAACACTATAAACGGTGAACGTCAGTTACAAGCCCTAGTTGATAAAAAGAGGGTGATCATTACGGAGTCAAGCATTAGAAGTGATCTTCACTTAAAATATGCTGGTGGTATTGATTGTTTGCCGACTGCTACTATCTTTGAAGAGCTGGCAAGGATGGGGTATGAAAAACCTTCTCAAAGGCTTACATTTTATAAAGCTTTATTTTATCCACAGTGGAAGTTCTTAATTCATACTATTACACAATGCCTTAGTGCCAAATCCACTGCATGGAACGAATTCAGTAGCACAATGGCCTCTGCAATCATATGCTTGGCCATAAACCAAAAATTTAATTTGTCCAAGTATATCTTTGATGCTATGGTAAAACACTTAAAGGGAAGGGTTGAATTTATGATGTATCTACAATTTGTACAAGTGTTTATCAATCAACAGCTTGGGGATATGTCACATCACAAAAAGATTTATGTTAACCCCTCACACACAAAGAAAATCTTTGCCAATATGAAAAGAAAAGGAAAGGAATTTTCTGGTAGAGTAACACCCCTGTTTGCAACAATGATAGTTCAAGCTACTCAAGATGAGGGTGTAGATTTAAGCATTTCTACTGATTCTCAACAGACACCCATTACTACTCAACCATCAACCTCTAGACCTCAGAAGAAATAGTCTAGGAGGAAACAGAGGAAGGAAACTGAAGTTCCTCAAGATGAGACACATCATGATGATAGTGTTCCTATACCTTCCAATGATCCACTTCTTAGTGGTGAGGATAGAATGCAGCTAACAGAATTGATGATTTTGTGTACCAACTTACAAAAACAGGTACTTGATTTAGAGAAGGCAAAGAATGCTCAAGCAAAGGAGATTGTTGGTTTAAAGAAGAGGGTTCAAAAGTTGGAAAGGAAAAAGAAATCAAGAACTTCTGGGTTAAAAAGATTAAGGAAAGTTGGTAAATCTAGTAGGGTTGAATCCTCTAAGGATAAAGAGAGTTTGGGTGCTCAGGAAGATGCATCTAAACAGGGGAGGATAGTTGATGAAACCCAGGGGAGGTCAGATGATGTAGAAATGTTTGATACAGATGATCTTCATGGTGATGAGGTGATTGTGGATATGGCAGTTTATGAGAAACAAGAGAAAAGTACAAAAGTTGATGAAAGAGAGGTTAGTACTGGTGTTGAAGATAGTGCTGCCCCTACAATTCTAGTTACTACTGCTGATGAAGGAGTTACTACTGCCAAGATTGATGAAATTACTCCTACCAGTGCTCCAACAACAGTTATTGATGAATTAACTTTGGCTCAAACTCTTATTAAAATCAAAGCAGCTAAACCTAAAGCTGTTACTACTGCTGCTACAACAACAACTATAAGACCCAAGGCTAGAGGGGTTGTAGTTCAAGAGCTAAGTGAATTAACAACAACAACATCATCTCCACAAGCATCACAACCTTCAAAGACTAAGGACAAAGGCAAAGCAATAATGATTGAGCCTAACGTACCTTTGAAAAGGAAAGATCAAGTTGCTCTTGATGAAGAAATGGCAAGAAATCTTGAAGCTCAGTTTTAAGCTGAACTTATAGAAAAAGAGAAGATGGCAAGAAAAAGGAAGAATAAGCCAACATAGCTTTGATTGAATCATGGGAAAATACACAAGCTATGATAGAGGCTGATAGATTGCTGGCTAAGAGACTCCAAACAAGAGAGCAAGAGGAGTTGACAGATGAGGAGAAGGCAAAACTATTTATGGAATTCATGGAGAAAAGGAGAAAATATGTTGTTGCATTAAGAGCACAAGAAAAGAGAAATAGACCTCCTACCAAGGCACAAAAGAGAAATCAAATGTCTGTCTATCTTAAGCATATGGGCGGATATAAATACAATCAGCTAAAGGGCAGAAGTTATGATGAAATCCAAAAGCTGTTTGACAAGGATATGAAGAGAGTAAATTCTTTTGTGGCTATGAATTCAGAAGCTTAAGAAAAGGATGAAAGCAGTTCTAAGAAGACAGAAATTGTACAAGATAGTAGTGCAAAGAGAGCAGGGGATAAACTAGAATCTGATGAGTCTAAAAAGCAAAAGACTGATGAGAATGAAGAAGTTGAAGTAGATAATGAAGCTGAGCTGAAAAAGCATCTGGTGATAGTCAAAGATGATGATATAGCAATTGATGCTATACCACTTGCTACCAAACCACCAATGATTGTTGAATACAAGCTTATTAAAGAAGGAATAATGGGACATTATCAATTGATGAGAGCTGATGGAAGTTCTAAAAGATATTCTTCTATGATTAGGATGCATCAAGGTATTGACAGAGAAGACTTGGAGACTCTTTGGAAGTTGGTCAAAACAAAGCATGGTGATACAAGGCCTAAAGATGAACATGAAATAGTGTTGTAGGGTGATTTAAAAGTCATGTTTGAACCAGACATAAAGAGTGATGTATGGAGAAATCTACAAGGATACAAAGTGACTGTTTGGAAGTTGTTTGATTCATGTGGAGTGCACTTTGTAAGGTTTGGAAATGTGCACATCTTTATGTTAGTTGAAAAGAGATATCCCCTCACACCAATAACAATCACAAATATGCTAAACAAGAAACTTCAAGCTAATTATTGAAATGAGATGTGCTATCAATTACTTAAGCTAATGGTAAAGCAGCAAAAGGGTCAATAAAAAGTTTGAATGCGTCCTCCTGATAGTGATGCGGGCTTTTAATAAAAAAACTTAAAGATTCATACTATTAACAACAAGTTTAGGGGAGGATTGTTGGGACTTAAAGACTTCAAGATGATTCTTAGAGATACTGCTGCTCAGGTATACATTAGTGTTGTCAAGCATAACTTAGTACTGTTAGTATTAAGTCACTGCTGCCTGTTGAAGTTAAGACTGTTTAGAGTTGAAGACTGAAATATATGCTAAGTAGTTAGTGTTGCTAGTGTAAAGTTAGTTACTACTGTTAGTATATATTACTACTGTTAGTATTAAGTTACTGCTGCTAGTAGAAGTTAAGACGACCAGAGAGAAATGACTAAAAAATATACTAATAGATTACTACTGCTAGTATAAAAGATTAGTATGCTATGTATGTATAGTACTGCTAGAGTAAACTTTAAGTAGTTAATGCCTTGTGCTCAGTTACAACTGCTTGATGCTTACAACTTGCTAGAAGGTTTTAATGCGACTATGAGATAAAATCAAAAGCTTTTTACGAGAAGAAGATAAAGATTATTGAAGAACAAGAATACTTACAAAGATAAGTATTAGTTATTTTGAAAAGAAGATAATATAACTTGTTTGTTTTAGAGATTAAATGTTTGTTATAGGAAAAGATCATGATATGTTAGGAAAGTATTGTAAGCCTTGTAAGACTCCTTGGTGTATAAAAGAGTCCTAGGGCATATTGTTAAATACATTACATTCCATATACGATATAGATATTCATAGCTTCCAAGGTTGTAAACCCCAGTACTAGGACAGAGTACTTGTATTATTAATCTTAATAATATTGAAGCTTTTTTTTACATCTTTGTTCATTCATATTTACTGTTACATTCATAATTCTTCTAAGTATTGAAGAGTAGATTCCGCATACTCTTTAATATACACATAAAGTTTCTACCATTGTTATTTTGGATTTTATCCAAGTATCATAATCGTACAAGATAAAGATAGAACTTAAGTTGGGATACAACAATAAACTTCCACACATCCATCTGGTATACTACAAAGGCCTTTTGAATGAGGCAAAGGCTAAGACAGCCTAATTGCTTCAATCCTACAACTGGAGCAAAAACCCTCACTTATTAATCTATCCCTCTTCTTGAGTTATCCCTGAGCAACCCACCTAGCCTTTTGTTTTCTAATCACAATACCTCTTTCATCTTTCGTGTTCCTGTACACCCATTTAGTACAATGAGCTCTTGTGCCATGTGGTAAATCCCTCTAGGTCCAAGCCTTGATGTAACATGACTGCAGAAGCTCTTCTTGCATAGCTTTTATCTACCTGGATCTTTTAATGCTTATACCCTTTTTGGGCTCTTCCTGGGATATGAAAACTGCAAACTGACAAGTAATGAAGGTCTTCAGAGTTTTCCCTTCATAAACAGACTAATAAAACCTTGTTCATTTATATTCCCTTGTCCATTCTTCCTTGTCTGTACACCTGTGCATCACCAATCACATTGATCCCAAGTGAATGATCTTTATGATTCTTGATTTGAGTAGAAGGAACTAGATATGTGATAGAAATGTTGCTCATATCTACATCTGTTTCATCACCAAAGAAATTAACATGTGGGGCTTTAAGTGGAGCAGTAGTAATTGTTGGACTAACAGTATTAATATTTAGACTACCAGTATTAACATTTGTACTGGCAGTATTATTACTTGGCCCATTAGTATTAATATCTTGAGTACTATTTTCAGGTCTCTCTTGATCATCAATTCCACTTTCTTTATTTACGCTTTCATCATCTTTCTTTCTAGCATCACTAGAAGGTTGTGGTTCATCATTACTAGCATTCTTTAAAGAAGAATCAAACAGTGAACCATCTTTCCATAGTGGCATCAAAATGTAGTCTTGGCTAGATCCTTTCTCCTTGCTAGAATGACCTGCACCAATACTTTTTTCTGTACCTACAAGATCATTAGAGTTTGTACCTGCAACAACTGGCATATAATTCATTGATTTTGTTAGAACATCAATATCAAATAGCCACATTGGTCAATCACCTGCAATAATAGGCTTATCCTCTAAGAACCTAATATGCAAGTTTTCTTCTACTTTCCTAGTTCTAATGTTGTATACCCTAAAAGCCTTGCTATTCAATGAGTATCCAACAAGAATCGTCATCTGACTTTTCCTTCAAACTGCCTAAATAAATATACGGTATTAAAATGTAAACATGACACCCAAATAGTCCCAGAAGCATAGAACATGAGTTTCTACCTCTAACAATTCGTAAAGGGTCTTGTATGAGGGCTTAACACTATACACTATCTGTACATAACAAGCAGTATTAACTGCTTCCAGCCCAAAATTAGTAGTAACGTTAGAGATCAGCTAACATGGTTCTAGCAGCCTCAATAAGTGTCCTATTTCCTCCTTTCAGCAACACTTTTTCTGAAGAGTTCTACTACCACTAAATTCCCTTCTTAATGCCTTTCTGTTCACAAAATTCACTCATAACTTTATTTTTGAACTTTGTTTCATTGTCACATCTAATAATCTTTACTTTCTTATCAACTAGATTTTATCCCTAGTTATAAGCTCTTAAGAATGCACTATATCACATCACTTAGATGCTAAAGAGAAACCCAAGTAAATCTTCTATAATCATCAGAGACAACTAGACAATATTTCTTATTTTATTAAGCTGCTTACAAACGTTGGACCAAACAAGTCCATATGCAACAAGAATAAAGCTGAGTAATAGAGATATGAAGCTTGGACTTACAAAGGCCTTTGTGTTTGCTTTCTCCTTTAAGGCAAGCACCCACAGATTTGGTCATTTTCAAAACGTTTTGTAGGTAAACCTCTCACAAGATTTTCCTTAACAAGTTTATTAATGGTTTTAAAATTTATATGACCTAGCCTCCTATGCCATAGCATTGATTCATCAAGTGTGACCTTTGAAACAAGACAAGTTAAACACTCTTTAGGAACAATATTCTTCATATCAACACTGTACATATTGTTTTTTCTAGGAACTTTAAGTAAAACCTGACTTTCATCAGTTAACTTAAAGTCAGGAGACATAACAAAACATCCAGTGTCGGTAAAAAGAACACTGTTCTTTTTATCACACATATGTAAAACACTAAAAAGGTTAAACTATAATTCCTTAACAAAGTACACATCCTCAAAATCAAGCTTACCAGTTTTAAGAGTTTCTTTACCAGTAATTTTCCCTCCTTTGGCTCCTCCCCCAAAGGTAACATATCCTATATCAAATTTCTTAAAGTCTAAGAGATAAGACATGTTCCCTGTCATATGCCTTGAGTGTCCACTGTCAACATAGCCTTGATCTTCTTTTTGTGGATGACCCTGCACATAAAAATAAGGAAATTAGTTTCCTTTGGGGACCTAAGCCATCATTGACTTGGATCTGCCTCGTGCATCAACATAATTATGTCTCTTCAAAGTAATTGATGCACTATTAAGTTTGGTAGGTCTCCAAACCCAATATGTTGAGGCCTTAATAGCATTAACCTGATTTGCCCTCACAGCATTAACTACTGCTGAATTTGGCCTAGCAGTATTAACTGCTTTTGGCCTAGCAATATAAAATTTTCCCTTAGCAGTATTAACTTTTTGGCTAGAATTTTTGTTAGTTAATGTTGTTCTTATTTGATAGGGCCTCGTTACAGTTGATTGTGCTGATTTTGAAAAATATGACATTGGTCTAGCACTATAAACTGTAGTTTTGGGATGAGCAGTATTAACAGGCCTAGTAGTATTAAGTGATTTTAGGCCAGATTTCATTAAAACTGCTCTTGGAACTATGTTCTTATGAGCACTAGGGTGAGTCTTTTTAGCAAAATAATTGTAATTCACCCTTTTATAACTATTCTCAGATACCACCCTTTCCCTTTACAAAACAAGCTTTATTGTATATCACAAAGTCACTTCCTAGCTGTTAGGACTTCTGATTATTCTAGTTTCTTTGATTTCCCCTAGGGATTTGTGACCTATACATTTCAGCATACTTAACTGGTTTCCTAACTGATTTTTCTTGTTGTTTAGGTCTAACAAATTCCATCTTAGCAACAGTAGGGAAAACAGTTTTCTTCTCTAACTTATCATCTGACACCAACTTCTCAACCAATGGGGCATCAGGAGATTCTCTAACCTCATTAGAAACATCTTTACTAAAACTCTTACTAGGCTTAGGTCCATATCCTTCAAACTCAGGCTGTTGGAACTCGTCTAGGCCAGAGTTGGACAAATTAAACTTTGGGGGTGAAAATAACCTTGTAGGAGGAGGTGGAACAACATTATAGCTTACAAACCATACACCCTTTCTACTTTTGTCAGGTATCTGACTTCCTATTAATTTGTCTAGACTCTTAGAAGCATTATCATTTTTCAATTTTAAGTTGATTGCTTTCTTTTTCTTGCTTAATCTTTCTAGCTCACTTTTAAGCATGCTAATTTCTGAGTCTTTATATGAAATATCTCTTTTATGAACAACAAGTTGCTCATAAAAAATAACCTCATTCTTTTTGTAAAATACAAGTTGCTCTTCTACAGATGCTAACCCTCTTTTGTAAGTAGCTAAATTGAACTCAGATTTGTTAAACTCTATTCTTAAATCATCAAGTTGAGTTTTAAGAGTTTCAAAGCTTTTTAGATAGGTTTTTGGACAAGTTTTGTCATTATGTACCTCAGAGTCTGAAAAAACCATAAGAGCCATGTTTGTGGGGACTTCTTTATCTGCCATATAGCTCCAGTCAAAACCAGCTCCATCAATATCCACCATGGCTTTGGAATAAGTTTCCTCCACATTTACAGTCCTTCTAGAGTTGTCTTGATTCCTGTTTCTACTATCTTGGTTCCTAGGTCCTATGTATTCCCTTACAAAGTGTCCCATCTTGTGGCAGTTGAAACACTCCACCTTGGACTTGTCATATCCAGTTGTGTCACTCCCATTGATAGTGATTTTTCTACCAGTTTTTTGGAAAAATCTTCTTGTCCTCATGCTCAGCAATGCTAGCTGCCACTTCAAATCCATTTCTTCTATGTTATCTTAATGGATTTGTTCAAGGTCCTCATATATAAGTTGAGACCCGTTTGGTTGACTGGCCAAAAATGCATAAACAGTGTCATCACTTAAGTTAGCAGTACTAACCTGAGTACTAGCAGTGCTAACTTGAGTGCTAGCAGGGCTAACTTGAGTGTTAGCAGTACTAACTCCATAAGCAGTATTAACTTTATTAGTTTTTTTTTTGGAACAACAATTTGTGGCTACATGGCCCCTAGCCCAGAAGGCATAGCGAGCCCACACAACCAGGTTGGGTCCAGCCCAGAAGGCAATGGCACCCTTCCCTTTACATACGCGGGAGGAAACCCCTATCGCCCTAGACAAGACTCGAACATGAGACCTTGCCTAGGAGGGTAAAACCTCCATACCATTGGACCAAATGCCCGTTGGTGTATTAATTTCATTAGTACTGCTAGGGGATGACACAAAAGCCATATTCTGAGAACTTGAGCTTGAGCTTGCAGTTCCTTTAACCTCTTGTTCAACAATCTTGAAATTGTTGTAGAGATCATCAAAGCTCATTATGTCTAGATCAGGTTTATTCCTCCAAACCACAACATGAGTATTTCACTCAGAAGGCAGACTTCTCAAAAATTTCAAATTAAGATCTTCTTGTGAAATATTTTCACCCAAGATAGCTAGCTGACTTACAATCTTCTGAAGCCTGTTAAAAATAAAGTCAAGAGACTCTGTACTTGGAGTACTAAAGTTCTCATATATTTGCTTCAAAAGAGTCTTCTGAGTATTCTTTGTGGCTTCATTACCACCAAATATTGTTTGTATAGCAGCAAACAAAGTCTTAGCATCCTTGCATTGATTAAATGTGTAACACCCCAAAATTGGGTCGCAGCGGAATAAGGGTCCGGGGCTTGTTACTTCATAGATCAATAACACAAGATATATATAGAACGACCAAAAAGTCATTTAAAACTGATACATTAGATTTAACAAAGTATTTGTTACATAAGCCCGAAGCTTCACTTGTTCAAATTACAAAGATTTCAAGCCCATAACAGATATACAAAATGTAATGCGACAAAATCTTTAATGCATGATATCCAAATCAAAACCACCAATGTATCCCTTGCACCTCGTGCTTATTGACCTCCTGAAAAACATTGCTTTAAAACGTCAACAATAATGTTGGTGAATTCATAGGTTTGATAAATCGTATATTGTAGGACCACAAGATTTCCCAAGTGTATGATAATGCAACAGATGCAGACATCATATAAATGTAATTACGTTGCCCTAAGCTCATGACACTGAAGCTCGACATAAATGAATACCATATAAATGGCCTACATTGCCCGTGATGATGTTCTAACCCGTAACATCCTATGTTCGACATGGTATACGTTTGTTTGCCTAGTGATAGCTAATCACCCGAACGGGGATGTCAATCCCAATAGATCTATTCATAACATTCACGCTCACAATCCAGTAACTGACAGTTCATGATAATGGGCTCAACTAGGGTTATCGCTACTTAGGCAACACGTAATCATAATATAAAACTTATCCACTTGTGTCCAATTATAAAACAGTGCATGTTTCTCACCCCAAAAACTTATAAAACAAATCATGTAAAACGTGGGGCTATGAACTCACCTTGAGTGAGCGAATATCAAGTGTATCACAGAAAATGCGTCACGGTAATGATCGAGTGCAACCTAATCCAATATAGGTCGTATAAGTACTAATCACATTGGGTAACTACTACCATATATAATTTTATATAGCTAATCACCATCTAATCATTTTAGTTAAATCGTATTAATAAAGTTAAAACATTTATAAATAGTTTGATAGTAAAAACGACGCAATTTCTTCGTTTTAAGCCCGTTTCTTACGTTTCTTATGTACACGCTTTTGTATTAAGACGAGTTACCAAAATATTACATTTTCATATTTTTTACCTACGGTGAACAGTACTTTTACTGTTCACACCAGTTATAAAGTTATTTTTATAGTTTTAGTTGTCGTAAAACCCGTAAATGTCGTATTTTATTCGTTATAGCTCCGTTTTTAGCGATTCTTTCGAGCACGTCTTTGTTATTAAAAGTTATATAATATTAATGATGTTTTCAAAATGTATAAATCTGATATGAATAGTAACTTTTATAAAATTATTTTTATAAAAGTATTTTTATACATTTAAGTATATAAACTCGTGTAATTCATAACTCTTTCGTTATTGATTGAAAAATTACGATTCTTATCATTTAGGAATCTTAAAAATATATGTGATCTGAGAAAAATAATAAACTTTACATATCAGTAGTATTTTATAAATTGTTTTTATAAAATTTATTTTATAACGTGTTTAATTAACGTATAACTTGTAAATTACGTATCTTTTTCGTTATTAATCCGTTTTTTGAGTTTCTTACCTTTTTGGAATCGTCATGAGACGTAATATTTTATAAAAATATAAAATCAATAGGTCATGTGTCGAATTAAAACATAAAGTTTGGATGTTTTTCATAAAAACATGTTTAAACCTAGTTTTTGTACTTTTTAGTTTAATCTTCTTGTTACAAGTCCATTACAACTCTTTATACCCTATGTCATACATATAATAATGTCCATAGGTCCACTATTTGTCCATTTTCCCAATTTAAAAAGTTCTTAACAAGGCTATTAAATCATAAACTTTCTTATGTAACTTTACTTACTAGTTTATACATTTACATTTTTACACTTAACCAACATGTTACAATACTTATAATCCCATTATATCATGATATTACCAATCACATAACATATGAAAAAGTGTACCAAATGATGATCACAAGTAAAAACTCTTTTTACATGTTTAAAAGTCCTAAATGGTAATTTTTGCTATAAAGAACTTATATACACATAAAATCATAAATGTAAAGACATAAAGGCTTTTAGATAACCTTAGAGTGATGTATGATGGTAGACCACAATATCCTAACCCTTGTTTAGATATAAAACCAAAGCTTACAAGCTTAGAAAACCCTAATCCAACTAGAAACCCTAATCTTGCAATACTTGCTTCAATACTTGTAAACCTTTAACCAACCCTTGCAAACAACTTAAGACATCTTAGATATGATATAGGTATGTGTGTATGGTCTTGGAAAATCCAGCTATGAATTATATAAAATAAGGTGTTGAGAATTGTTTAGCCCATCTAGGATATAATAACATTGAATGACATGAAGCACATCAGAATAACAAATAAGAACATCAATGTTATCATAAGGTTTTCTTTATTGATCTGCTAATAAACTAATAAACTAGCTAACTACTAATACACACAATTTCTTTGTGTGTCTAGACTCTCATTGGAGAAGTCTAACTATGAATGGATACTGGAAACCTATAAATAATTGCTATGCTTTCCAACAATACATAACTTCGGCGTTTATCTGTTCAAACTTAAATGACTTTCAAATCTTCCTCAACAACACTCTTATTAAATTCATTCTATCAGGCCATTTTATCACTATACTTGTTTCCTTGACTATCTTCCAAAGAGCCTCCAAGTCCTCTTTGTCTATTCCTTGTAGGGCGATCCTTATCAATTGAAGAATATCTCTTGGAACTTCTGGTCTGCTTTATCAACTGTAATGTACCATCACACCTTATTTATGACGCTTGTAATCAATAATCACAGGTGGTTGCCAGCAAGTGGAAATAGATCAATTGCTATATCTTCATTCCTTTTTAATCACCCAAATGCTTCATTACTCAGCTTCATCATCTCCTCAACTTCCCTCACTTCATACCACTTTTTTCTTCCTCACTCTTTGTTTTCGTTTCTTTGAGGATTCTTGTTGTGTTTGTTCTTTCCTGCTCTTTTCCTTCCTAAGCATCTTTTTCTGCTGCTTTTAGCTGTCCATCCTCACTACCTTCTAACCTTTTTTTTCTTTGCTTTCATGACCATCAGAAGCCCTATAGCCACAAAGGTATTTACCCTCTTCATTTCCTTGTCAAACAACATTTGAATTTCATCAAAACTCTTTCCCTTTAGCTGTTTGTATGTGTATCCACCCATTATTCTTAAGATACGTATAACATTTGAGTTCCTTTTTTTGTGCCTTGGTAGGAGGTCTGTTTCTCTTTTCTTGTGCTCTGAGTGCAACAAAATGTTTTCTCATCTTCTCATTCAGTTCATAAATAGTTTCCTTTTATCCTCATACGTCAACTCTTCCACCCTTCTTCTTGATTGTAGTCTCTCATCCAGCAATCTAGTCGCCTCCATCATAGTTTGTGTATTTTTACCATGACTCCAATCAATGCTATGTTGGCTTCTTCTTCTTGTTTCCTTGCTAGCTTTTGCTCTTCTATTAATTCAGCATCCAACTTAGCTTTAATATCTCTTGCAATTTGTTCATCAAGAGCAATTTGATCTTTTCTTTTTAAAGGAACTTTAGGCTCAATCATAATACATTTTCCTTTGTCTTTAGAAATTGAAGGTTGTGCCTCTTGTGGAGCTCTGAACTTACTTGGCTCCTGTACTACTACCCCTCTAGCCTTGGGTCTTGTAGTTGTTGTTGTTGTAGCAGCAGTAGTAACAACTTTAGGCTTAGCTGCTTTGATCTGTATAAGTGTTTGAGCCAAAGTGATTTCCTCAATAGTTGTAGGAGCAGCACTACCTTCAACACTAGCAGTAGTAACTGCTTCACCAGCAGTACTATCATCAAGCTTAGTACTATGTTCATCTTTCTCTATCACACTTTTAGCTTTCACAGGCATCCTCATCAGCACCAAAACTCCAGTAATCAAACATCAATCATCATCTTGTCCTTTCTTGAGTTTCAATCAACTAAAGTTTGCATCATCAGTTTCCTTATCAATGTCTGCAATACTCCTCCCTTGTTTGGATGCATCTTTAGGATCACCCAAACTTTCTGATCTTCAGAGGATTCAACTCTCCTAGACATACCAATTTTCTTGAGTCTCTTCAAACCTGTAGGTCTTGACTTTTTCTTCCTTTCCAACTTCTGGATCCTCTTCTTTAAAGCAGTAATCTCCTTTGCTTGAGCATCCTTTGCTTTTTCTAAATCAAGAACCTGTGTTTGCAATTTGGTATATAAAACCATCAAATCATAGTTTGCATGCTATCCTCACGTAGGTTGTTGGGTCCATTGGAAGGTCTTGTGGGTACTCTGTCCCTCATGCTCTGACTCATTTATGAACTCTGCCTCTTCCTCGTTCTCTGAGCCTTCTTAGATGTTGTTCATCTTGGGTTTGAGAGGAAAGTAGATGGTGATCATTAAAGTATTTAGTGGAATTTATTGGAATATCTGAAATCCTTACCCACTTCTTCACAAGCTTGAACCACATAGTATCTAAATACAAGGGTGTTATTCTCCCAGAAAAATCCTTCCACTCTCTTCATAATTAGCAAAACATTCTTTTGTAAAGGGAATTAACAAAATCTTCTTATGAGTTGACTATCTCCAAGTTGTATGATTAATGAAAACTTGTAGAAAATGTGGATTCATCAAGAATTTTGACATCTCCAATCTAAGTGTTTTCACCATAGCATCAAATTTACTTAGACAGATTAGAACTTTTGATTTGTTGCCAAGCATATAATCAAAAAAGCCATTGAACTACTGAACTTATTTCATGCAGTGGATTTAGCACTTAGGCATTATGTAATAGTGTGAATGAAATACTTCCACTATGGAGAGAAAAAGGCTTTATAAAAAGTAAGCTTTTGAGAAGGCTTTTCATACCCCATACGTGCCAGTTCTTTAAAAATAGTAGCAGTTGGAAGACAATCCCAGTACCTCTGCATCAATCTAAGTGAAGATCTCTCTCTCCCAATGCCTTGGACTCGTAACAATAACCCACTTCTTATCCAACTTAGGCTTGTACTGACGCACTCCAGTCTAACTGTCTGTACCTTGGCAAGTCGCCCAAAATTATTCAATACAAGAATGTGTAGATGATTGGATTGACTGTTAAAGCATAATGAACAGAACTTGCTTTCAGGAAATCAATTATCTCTACAAACCTATCACTTTCTACAGGTTTTTCCAAGAACGCGACGACATTGTGCGTTTCAGCAAACTTAGGGCTTGACATAATGATGATATGGATGATCAAAGATTGTAAAAATGAGTACGGATTATGGTTAGAGAGTGTTTAATTAATTGAAATCGAATAAAGAAGTAAATTAAAACCCTTAATCGAAGTAATTTATAAAATCACCCCAGCACAAAAACTGAACTGACAGTATTAACATATGCTTAACAGGCATAAAACATATACGGCAGCACAAATTTTAAGCCTAACAACATTAACTTAAGCTTAGCAGCATTAAGTTGAAGCTGAGCAGCATTAAGAATAATACACCAGTAATCACCCAAATTTCATTCCAAAAAGCAACTTTTCATCATTAAATTTGATTCACACAAGCTCTCTTTCTGTTTTTTATGCACACATTACATCTTAAAAATTTTTTCTCACCATAATCAATCATTTCTGTTTTAATGCACACATCTCTCTTTTTATTTTTAAGCTCACATAAACCCATTTCTTTTGGCTTACCAAGACACTCTTTTTCTTTTTTTATATGACAGTTGTGTACAAAATTCATCAATTCCCAATAGTTTCATAAGTCCTCCCAACTGATCTCCAAGTGTGTAACCTCTTGAGAGAGGTGGATCATTGGACTGTTTAGATGTAATCTCAAACCTAGTTTGAGCATCCACATCCCCTAATATGGTATCTTGGCACCTGGGACCACTACCTGAACCAATTCCCTAAGGAGTTGAATTCCATTAAGTGTTTCCATGTATTAGGTCTTATTTGAATGTTACCAACTGTCCTTCTCACTGCTTCTTTAGCTAGAAGCAGTAGTGGCAGCCCTTTCCATTATGTCACCCAACTCCTTATGGATAGCCTCATCACCAACCTTTGTCAGGGGGACCACTAGACTGATGTATCTTGGTGTCCCGATCTCCTTTTGAATATGCCTAGATTGTGTTTGACTCTTTTGGAAACATACTATGATATAACACATCCTTTCTCCATGCTTTTTGGTTGTTATTATAAGGAACCTCGCCTCAAACATGCTTTTAAGAGAGAAGAATTCGGTAACATTGCAACTTTGGTGCCCATGTGATTCTCAACAACATTAAACTTTTTGCTGGCAAGTAGTAATTTTCGTGCCTAGCATATTAACAGAATCTTATCAAGTAATTGAACCTTTGTGGTCTCAATAAATTATACAACAAAAACATGCCTTAATCATCACAAGCATACTATAAAAGACTAGATATACATGACATGTAAGAATTCATGAGGATCCATATTTATGCATAACCATGAAATAAGATGAGTTATTAAATAACTGTGAACCACGATCATTAACTTTTCTTCTTCAAACATTACTTCAAAGGTGAAGCATTCAATCATCAGGAATTCAATATGCTTTACCTGCAGATGTTAGTTCATAGCCAAAAATACAAAATCCAAAGTATTTTCTTCTTGACAGCATTAAATATGACTAACAATTTTAACAAACAGTCCTAAGTATAACTAACAGTTTTAATTATACTCAGCAGTACTAAGTAAGAAGCCTAATAATATTAATCCATTATCATCATGTTGTGGCTTGCCATCACATAAAGAAGAATGAAAATTAGATTCCCCTTGGGGACCCCAAGCCATTATTGTACTTGGATCTGCCATCGTCATCAATGTAGTTGTGTCTTTAAAAGCAAGTGATGCACCATTAAGGTATAATAGGTCTCCAAACCCAACATGCTGAAGGACTTTAACAGTATGACCCCTTTTAACAAACCTTAACAACATTAACTTGTCCTGAATAAAACCTAGCAGGTTTTAGAGCAAGTTTTATCAGTGTATACCTCAGAGTCTAAAAACGCCATTAGAGCCATGTTTGTCTGAACTTGTTCTTCTGCCATGTTACTCTAGTCAAAACCTACACCATCTATAGCCAACATTGCCTTTGAAGACGTGTCTTCATTGTTTCCTTGCTTCCTGGTGTTGTCTTGATTTCTGAACTAACCCTCCTTGTTCCTTGGTGCTCTACACTCCCTGGCAAAGTGTCCCATCTTATGACAGCTGAAACACTCTACCTTGGATTTATCATACCCAACAGTATCATTAGAATTAATGAAAATTTTCTTGCATGTCCTCTGATAGTACCTCTTTGTCGTCATACTTAGCAGAGAGAGCTACCACTTCAAATCTATTGCTTCCAGATCATCTTCATGAATTTGCTCTAAGTCTTGCTGCAGAAGATTAGAACCATTAGGATTCTCAACCATGAAGGCATACACAACATTATCACTAAAGCTAGCAGTACTAACTTAAGGACTAGCAGTGTTAACATCAGGGCTAGCAGTACTAACTTTATATGCAGGCATAGCTGTATTAACATGATTAGTACTGCTAGTGCTTGGAGCAGACATAAAGGCTAAGTTTTGAGGACCACTGCTTGCACCAACAGATTTATTTACCTTTTGTTCAACAATTTTGAAGTTTTTGTACAAATCATCAATGCTCATAGTTTCAATTTCAGGCTTATTCATCCATACTACAACATGAGTGTACCACTCAGGGGGCAAGCTGCTCAAAAAATTTTAATTTAAGTCTTCTAGAGAGATGACAACACCCAAAAATGCAAGTCTACTGACAATCTTTTAGAGCCTGTTGAAAATAGAGTCAAGAGACTCTTTGCTTGATGCACTAAAATTTTCATACTGTTGCTTTAAAAGTGTCTTTTGCGTTTTCTTAGTAGCTTCATTACCTCCAAATCGTGTTTTAATGGTAGCAAACATTGTTTTAGCATCAGGGTACTGACTGAATGTGAGTTGATGTTCATTGGGAAAAGCCATGAGTAGCAAGCTTCTAGCCTTCACATCATTCTTCTTATTGGTCTTTTCTTCAGCAGTTGTAGGTACAAACATCTTCATAACTGAAGTACCTTTCTCTTGTGCTATTTGTGGTACAGATACCCATGAGTTACCATTCTCTATGACCTACCATAGAGCATAGTCTTGGATCTGGAAGTACTGCTTAATCCTTATCACCCACATCTCATACTCACCCAGTTTGAGTATGGGTAGCTTAGCAGTAGTATTATTATTTGTAGATTTAAATTCCGTATCTTCTAGATCAAAGTTTCTCAAAGAAAAGCTCTGATACCATCCCAATCCTTGATCGATTCCTTAGGTTGTCTAAGGTTAAATTACCTTGGATAAATCCAAAATAACTTGTTGTAGAAACTTTGTATGTATACTAAAGTGTACGCGGAATCTACACCTTAATACCTAGAAGTATTATGAATAAAACAGTAATTGTGAATAAACAAAGATATAACCAAACGCTCCAATATTATTAGATCAATAATACGAGTATTCTTCACTAGTACTAGGGTTTACAACCTTGAAGCTTTTCTAAATCGACTTGACAACTATGAAAACTCGTAAACTCGTATCTTAACTAATGCCTTAGAGCCTCATTTTATAGATTAAGGAGTCCTAGTTAGCTTACAATACATTCCTTAGATATCATAATCTTTTCTAAACATAAACGTAATCTCTTAAACAAATACATTATACATATCTTGTACAAAAATATCTCAATACTTATCTTCACAAGTTATCTTATTCTCCAAACATTCTTTATCTCTTTAAACCATCTTTATCCTCTTGACAGTAGTAAGTCTTCTAGCAGTTGTAATTCAGCAGCATAAACTTTTTCACCAGCAGTACTAATAAACATAAGCAGTAGTAACATTAGTACTAGCAGTACTAATATATACTCATAGTAGTAACATGTACTAGCAGTCTTAACATTACTACTAGCAGCACTAACTACTTAGCTTATATTTCAGTCTTCAACTCTAAGCAGTCTTAACTTTAACTAACAGCAGTAACTTTATACTAACAGTACTAAATTATACTAACAGTAGTAACTAGCAGTGGTAACTTTATACTACCAGTACTAACTACTTAGCATAATTTCCATTATGTACCTGAGCAGTAGTAACTCTAAGAATCCTTAAAGTCTTTTAAGTCCCAACAATCCTCCCCTAAACTTGATGTTCATCTTCTGAATCTTCAAGTTTCTTTGTTAAAAGTCTTCATCACTATCAGGAAGATGCATTCAAACCTTTTATTGACCCTTTTGCTGCTTTACTCTTCGGGGCTCAAGGTTATTTTTCTAAAAGGAAAACTCATTCTCACTGCGAAACAATCGCTTTTTGAAAAAAATTTCTTCCATACAAATGATGCTATTTCTCTACAACAGATTGGTTAAGATGAACACTTTAAAGGGCAATATGAAAATTGAAAAATTCTCCTTCATTCTTCCATTTTTGATTTCGTAGATATAGCATCCAAGAAAACTTAATTTTAAGGTGAGGATAACTAAATAAGAACGAGGGATAAAAATCTTATGTGAAAAGAAAAGAGCATACTTCTTGTGGTCAGCAAAAGCAATTAATTTAAAGGCACATGAGAAAAGAAATGAACTTAAGTATGGACAAAATGAAATGTCTTGTCCATACCAAACAGACAGGAGTGAATAAAAACAGAAATTGAAAATAAATGTTTTTTTAAGTTTGTATTCATTGAAACTAATCAAATGTTTGTATCTCGTTATCCTACTTAATTCAACATGTCAAGTACATAACTCTCATGCTAAATTGGTCTCTGAAGAACATAAAATTGTCTCTGAAGAACAGCTGGTTCCACGTGCTAACAGACTTGTCATCAAGAAGAACAACCAGCGTGTCGCTTCAGATTCACATATCACCGATACAATGCTGAGATTTGTTGTTGAAATTTTAAGACACCATAAACTATATAATCTAGTCTCCTTAACTACAACCGTACCGATCATCTACCTACACCAGTTTTGGACAACCATCAATTACAACAAAAACAACCATACATTCACTTTTGAACTAGACAATCACACTTTTACTCTCACACATGGACTACTCAGAACTGTATTGCAGATGCATCCACCTGATCCTAACAACACTTAGATCCAACCTCCCTCAGAAATTCAAATTCTTGAATTCATTAAGACATTTGGTTATGATAAAGATCCCGAAACAAAGTTGATTGCCATTTCTAAAATGGTCGCCACAAGACTTCATCAACCATGGAGAGCTATTCTGAGTGTACTCAACAGATGTCTTACGAGAAAAGGCTCAAGCTGGGACACAGTTAGACTTCTAATACTTCAGATATTATAGGGTATCGTTCACTCTGCCAATTTAGATTTTGCATCATTAATTTGGGATGAATTCTATTGGCAAGCAGTTGAAAGATCATCTAAACCATCAAAGATGTCTAAGCTGTTGTATACCCGCTTCACCAAGCTTATCATTGACTCCCTTCTTTCACTCAACAAGAGTATTCCTCGCAGATCAGACTCTAAGTTTCATAGTTCACATGATAATCATCCCATAACCAAAATTTTAAGCACAACTAACAGTGAATACAAGTTTGGAATGGAAGTTTCTGATGCTATGATAAGTGATGCAATCAAGAAGAAAGTAAGGTACAAGTATTATATGGCTAAGAAAGTAGAAAGTGAGAAAGCTAAAATTATTGATGAACCAGAAGAGCAACACATATCTCCAATCAAAAGTGGAAGAGGAAAAGGTTTTATGTGTTATGGTGATCAAGTAGCAAACGCTCCTAATAAAATCATGAAAGATCTTGTGCCAAGGAAAACAAGATCTCTTACTGAAGAAGCAGTTGTAGGTAAACTTGCAAACTCCATCAGTATTCAAGAACCGCGCTCTCAACGACGTCAAAGAAGTTAATTGACAATTAACAGCTAAACTGACGAAGCCGTTGTAGATATGTACAATGAGTGGGCATAGAAACTCAAAGGTCCCGCAGTTGAAGATCCAGTAGTTCAGTCATTATTAGACTTACGGAAATGATCGAAAGCAAGCAGACTTGAGAGTTTAAGGTAAAATAAGCAACCAGTTAAAGGAGAAGGATCGAGTGCTGCTCACAACAAATACTATTCTTCATCAGAAACTAATAGTGATGCAACACTGTACTCTTCCACTTTAGACAAATCAAAGGAAAATGCAAATGAAACTGATGATGCTGATGAATCTGAGATGGACTTATCCGATGATAATCCAGATGGAGATGATGATGATGATGCAAGGTATGGAGTGTTCATGCATAACAAGTCTACTGCAACACCTAATTCTATCTACCTCAGTGTAACGGTTACAAGTTCCTCACTAGACATCATTCAGACCTTGCTAGACGAAACACCTGCAAATGAATTGACAGATTTTATGAGTCATCTACTGATGCTTACATAACCTCAGTGGTGCATAAACAAGAGGGAAATCCTGAGCTAACAAGCTATATATTAGGTGCATCCAAAGTACCACTTGGTACACATGTAGATGTTCTAGCAACAAAAATTTTAATGCATGAAATGTTCCCAGACGATAATGCTCATCATACACCATCTATACCAGCAAAGAAAATTCCCTATCCTACAACATATCCCCAACTAAGCTCACTTCAAGCCAAAGCAAAGAAGTTGATGCAAAAGGCGAAAAAGAATATGAGGAAGTTTAACTTCAAGAAGGCAGTCGCACAGAAATTCAAAGAATATGATCAGAAGCTAGAAGCTCTTACAAATTTCAACATTTTTAAAGCATTTGCAAAAGCCACCCAAGCAAAAGTTCTGACAAAAATTGTTATCCTAAATACTTAATCCATAACATAACTAATAAGCATACTAAATAAGCACTTAAATGAGACAAACCATATAAGAGAAAAAAGAGAAAGAAAGGTTTAGAGAGAGAAAGCTAGAAAGAGAAAGTGAAAGAGAGGTGGATGATTAAACATAGAACAAATGGCAACCAACACCCTCTCCATGTGTGGAGAGGGTTCTATTTATAGTCTTATACCCACGTGTTGGCGTATGGACTCTCTTCTTGGGTCGGGCTTGGCTTGTGTTGGGCTTTGAGCCGATACATGGATAATATTAACTTAAAGTCCAAGCCCGTTGAACCAGACTAGCCAATTACATAACAAGACTAATTAATACAAAGACGATCGATGATGAGGTGTCATTTTATACACTATTTCAGGGTTATTTAACCCCCTAAATCATGCAAATATGCCCAGATTACGTGCTTAATCGTTTGTTTTCAGGTTTATAGAACTTGGATGGCTTTTGGAGGAAATACACGTGACTTGGGCTCATTTGGGGAAGAAACAGACAAGATTACAGACCTACACAAAATCTCTTGAAGATTTATGCACATAGTGGCTGGAGACGGCATCATAGGTATAAAGCGACGCCGTCGTGATCTATCTAGTGACGGCGTTAGGAATTTGCGACGGCGTCAGGACGTGGCCGAATTAAAGAGAATCTAGAATCATCTACGTGGCGACGGCGTACGGATTACAAAGCGACACCGTCGCATCGACATCTCTATAAATATAAATCTGTTTTTAGAGTTTTAGTGTGTAACTTTTAGGAGCTTTATAGGTCATTTTTAGGGCCTCAAAACCCTATTGTACTACCTTGAATCCATGTTTTAATCAAGTAAGGTTATTTATGATTAATCATTCATAAGTCAATGTGTTGTTTGATTTATTTATCTTGCTTTCTTTATAACATGTGAGGCTAAACCCTCCTTTATATTTATCTATGATTGCATGAAACTTAGATGGTAGATCCTTTTGATGTTGCTTCTTGTTGATGGATGTGCGCGTTAGGCTTTAGAAAACCAGTTTTTATCTGTATCGTTGTTGATATGTATAGGGAAACGCGAGTAGTGTAGAAAGGATACCATTAATAATAGTCTTCGTACTACCTTACCCACTATATGGTTGATCCATCTTAAGTTATTTCACATGTATTTAATATACTCTTAGAGGCCTTGTAATAGTCTTCATACTACCTTACTTGTGTGTTGCCTTAACGGAATATTAAACAGACGGCGGGTTCATGTAATTTCGTTCATGACCTAGGAAATACTTACACAAATCATCACAAGTGTGACAAAGCAACGGATCTAGGAGAAGCAATCTGAGGAGTACTGCATGATTAGGTAAATACATTTTTTAACATAAAGTTATCACCAGTAGACTAGATATTAATTAGTTTAGTAATTAGATAAACAAACCAACCTCTTAAACCATTGATTTACTTGCTTTTGATAAAATATAAAAACACAAAAAGAATCTTCTCTTAACCTCTAGAATTCTGTCAGACCGTGATCAAGCCTTCCCAACCTATTCCCCTAGAGAAGGATATCACCATGCTTACAAAAAGAGTTGGCTAGTCCAAAGCAAACGGATCTTGGTAAAGACATCTCAAATCCGTTGATAGTAATAGTTACTCAAAACTAATACTATATGATTATCAATGCACCAAGTTATTGCAATGAAGCATTGGCTATTCCAGAGCAAACGGCTACTGGTAAGGAAATATCGAATCCGTTTATGGCTGGTAGTTTACCAAAAACTACAAGGCCAACTTAGTTGGTATTGCTGTGTTGCTGAGTTGCTGAGATGTTGTGATGATGACAACGACTAGAAACTAAAAATTTTCAAGTTACAAGTAACAAAGAGTTTCAAGTTCCCATCAAAGAGCAATTAAAGATAGCAAGTATGTTTGGATACATCCTCCTAGTGTATCAAGAAGCTCAAACTAAAGAAACAAGAAGATAAACAAGTGAACATCATGTTAGGGAGATTTGGGTTTTAGAATTACAACAACTTAAGTGCTCTGGGTGCTACTTATATAAGATTACTACTAGCTAGTTCTACTTAGTGCTAGGCTAGGTGAAGATGCTAAAGAACAAGAAAAAGACAAGTATTAGTACGTGTAGGTTATAACAATAGTTAGTACTAGATAGCAGTATATATGTTAGTACTGGTAGTAGAGTTAGTACTGTTAGTAAGTAGGAGTACACCATTCCCCACACCAATTAGATCTCCTAGGATTCATACTGATCTTGTATCTTTAGATACTGAGAAACTTTAGGAATTGACGGAAACGGTTACTAAAATTACAACATCATCAAGATCATCCAACACCAAGTTATCTCATACCAACCGACTTATATCATTATTCAAAGCAAAACCTGCTCATTTCAAACGCTACAAGAGTTTCTTTCAGGAGTTATGGGGACGTTATGGATATTTGTTCGAACATCTGAAGGCAAGGTTTCTATCAAGAAAGTATTTTGATACTCTTGTTGATCATCTCCAAGAAGTAATGGTTGAATCACTACCTATTATGGTAGATACACATTTTAAGGAGAAAGTTAAAAAGCAAGTTCCTGAGCAGGTTCGAGATCAAGTTCCAGTGTATGTTACGGAAGGGGTGATTCTGGAAAGATAAAAGACTAAAGAGGAGATGGAACGGATGATTGCTAAAGCAATTTTATAAGAGCGTGGGAATATACAGGCTAAAATATCCTTACAAATTTAGAAAGCAATTGACAATCTCATTCCTTGTCAAGTTGATGCGTCAGTAAAAAGTTATATGTCTGGTCACATCCTTCATGTTCATCCAGTTCAATCACAAACAACATTTGTTCCCGAACAACAATATCAATTGTATCTTCCATGAAAAACGATCCTCAGTTGTAGCAACAAGATATAGCTGCTCATGTGCTGTGTGCCCGATATGGCGTATGGATCACATCCTATATGACGTATCTTAGAAAAATCAGCTTTAGCAGTTGAGATCGATTTAACTTGGTCTCGGGGGTTTATCTCTGTAGAGCTGGGCAGACTTCCAAACCCTCTCTCTTGCAAGACCTTGCTCATCTGTTCGATTTGTATTTCCAAGGTCTTAATCGAAGCTCCTTGATTTCTTATTCCTGCATCGGTAGAAGCTCGGATCTCCTTGATTATGTTCGAGTTTTCTTCATGCCTTTTAGCTGATTCTGCCATAAATTTGGTTAGTGATTCTTCTAGGTTTGTTCTCTAATCAGGATACGAAGAGTTTCCATTGTTTCTTTGGTAGAATCCTGGCCCCGCTTCTCTATATTGTCCTCCAAGTTGATAGGGTGCACTGAACTGGTATAGTAAGCTTCTTCTAAAGTTTTCCCTTCTTCCTTTTATGGATAATCTTTTGTATAGTGTGGTCCCTCGCATAGTTCGCATCCGACCTGAGCAGCGTACACTTTCTTATTTACTTTCTTTATTTCTCATCCGAGATTGTTGAGTTGGGTTTGGATAGAAGCAAGCCTGTCAGAAGTTTTAGTACTTCTGGCTCTTGAAGATGTTCCATTGTGCCATTTCTAGGAGTATTCAGCCATTTCTTGGATGGCTATTTTGGCATCAGTGGCAGTTTTGGAAGGTATGGCACCCTTTAAGTCTAGAATTTATCGAGTTGGAATATCGAACCCATTATAAAACAAGATAACTTCCTGCATGTCGGTCAAATAATGTTGAGGACACTTCATCAGCAATTCTTTAAATCTTTCCCATGCACGAAAAAGGCTTTCATCGGGTTCTTGCTGGAAGTTATTGATTTCCTCCATTTTCTTTGCGGTACGAGCAGGTGGACAGTATTTGTTCAGAAACTTAGTTTTGAGAAGCTCCCATGTTGTAATTGATCCTGATGGTTGGTTCCTTAGCCACCTACTTGCAGCTCCAGTGAGGGATATAGGAAAGGCTCGAAGCATGATTTGATCTTAAGTTACTTTTGGGATGTGAAATAAGTCAACAATCTCTAGAACCTTTTCGATGTGTTCGTTAGCATCTTCGTGTTCTGAACCACTGAAAGTATTGTCTTGAAGTTCTTTGAGAAATTGCCCCTTCAATTCAAAGTGGGTGTCTTGGTTGATCGTAGGCCTATTAATGTCCGACCTGTAATCTCCTTGGGTTTTGCTCATGTACTACTCTACTGTTTTCGTCATTGTTTCTCTTACTTCTTCCTCAGATTGTTCCTCGCTGTCAAAATTGTGATCGAACTCTGGTGAATTCGATTCTATGAGACTTGGTGTATCGAAAAGCCTCCTTCTTGAGCGAAATTTTTGTTCCGGATTTTCAAAGGGTGAGAGTAGTTCCTTTGTAGAACTTCTTGTCATGCACTACCTGGAACAAATGACAATAAATTAGTAGGATATGTCCTGATGAGAGAAATAGAATCAAAACGAGTGGATTTTTGGTCTGCTATTGTATCAGTTGCCAGATACGCCGTATTTAATTAGTCTGAATACGCCGTATGGGTCTGTTGAATTTCAGTACGCCATATAGAGTTTACGGAATACGACGTATTATTGGACAACAGATACGCCATTTAGACGGTAAAACTCAATACGCTGTCCTGAGTAGAAGGTTTGATACATCGTATCTAACTGGTGGATACGACGTATCAAGTGATCAGTCAGAACAAAATAGTATTTAAAAACAATTAAATGCGGGAATTTAAACAAATAATTTAACCACACAATGCGAATAAATACAAACAGAATTTTAAATAATTAGATTACACTAAACTAAACTAATTCATGGTTAGAAATACTAATAAGAATAAGGTTTAATTAATTCACTCCCTGGCAGCGGCGCCAAAAACCTGATGTGTTGTCGTGTAGGGTCAATTATTTAGTTATCAAGTTTTAAATTTATATTTAGCCAACAAACCTAAAACAACACTTTAAAGAGCAGTGTACCCGGTCAAGATGGAGTTCGCGGTAAGTAGGGTGTCGAACACTAAGAGTGGAACATTAATCCTATATTCTATTAGTATTTTAATTAGTCTATTTACTGGTTAAACCTATGCTATATACGTTGTCTAATGATATGGGAGTTTTTAGCCTGAGAGACTGGCACAGGTGTAGTGGAAACAAATATCAATTCAATACACAATAAACACAAAAGAAGAAAATTAGAAGATAAAAAATCAGTACAAGGCAAATGATAGAAAACTGTATTAGCCATATTAAATCCAGTTCAATGTCGGTTTGTTTGTTTTAGTGCAATGATTTACTTATCTCGAAGCGGCATATCATTATTAAGACTTAAGCGGGACATCATCCTAAGACTTAGACACGATTAATCCTGTCACAATTAACGCATCCGTATAAAGCTTCCTTAAGTTTAATTATAATCTGTCTTAGGGAATCAAAGCAGTGGTGATCCTATTAAAACCCTAGCCTAACGAGACTTTACCCACTTATTGTTTGACGGTGTTTCATATACTGGTAGTCCACTATTCCAATCTTTATCAGTTAATTAAGAGCATGATTACTGAAACATAAACGGGTCACCTACTGGTCTAATTAAGCTCATAATTTAAAAACAAAGACAGAACGTTATTTGTGATCCTATTGGTCCAGTAATATTAAACACGATATAGAGATCTATCCCTGTATCTAAATTACTTGGTCCATATCACTAGATCCAGTTGAAAGATAGGTCTCATATTCAAACACATAAACAAGTATGAGGTGATTGATGACATCAAATAACGTATATTTCATAGCATTACTTATCCCATGTTATTAACCCATTTTGTATAGTTATTAAAAAGAATTGTTACTTAATCGTTTATATTTGAGAATTACAGTAATTATGGAGTAATTGGTGAGAGTTAGCAAAAGGCGCGCATTCTGGAGCTTAAATGAAGATATTTTAAAGATTACTATTCTGAAGACCAATACGCCGTATCCATCAAGGAAGATACGACGTATCCGTGCCTGCACTCACCAAAAACCACAGAGGAATAAAGTTCAATACGCCGTATCCAGAAGAAGTCAATACGCCTTATTAAAGATATAGTATGTGAATATTCTAGAAGATATCAAGAGTGGTCCCTACTCCAAGAAATCTCCAATACGCCGTATCTAATCCTTGGATACGCCGTATCGAACCGCTACTAGACTCTATAAATAGACGACCCTAAACTCAGTTTTAGGCATGCAAGTGAATCCCTAAACCACCAAGTCGACCAAGAGACGAATAAAGGAGCCTAGAAGGTCAGAAAAGAGACTCAATATCATAGGAAAACTCTTGTAATCTTCGCGCAACCGAATACATGTTCGATTAAGGTTTCTTTATTTTAATCGTTATATATCAAACCGTGTGTATTTTTACAATGACTATCGGGTGATACCTTTAGGTATCACCCATGTTTATAAAGATCTAATGTTTGGTTTGTTTATCTTGATTGCTTAATTTATCGTTGTTTGTTGTTTATGTTTATCAATTTATATCCGTTTACGTGCTTAAGTATGTGACATATCATTCAACTGGGTCTAACCCTACATATTTAATACGCTACAACTTCGGTGTTGTTTGGGCGTAGGCTAAGAGTTCAGGATAGCTCTCCATATTGCAATTTATATATCTAGAATCATAGGATCAAAAATATTAACCTATCCTTGCCTTTAGTTTAGTGAGCTTAGTTGAGCCATAAGGTGACCTTGGTATCAACGAGTACGTTCTTATTCCATTGGTAAGGACTCAAACAGTGGACTACTAGTATATAAATTGCCATTAAGCAGTAAGTAGGTAAAGTCTCCATGAGCTAGGGTTTAGTAAGAGCCCATTACTTAGATCCTAAGATAGATTATAATCAACATAAGGATGCTTTATGCGGATGCGTCTAATTGTGACAGAATTAGCGTATCTAGGTCTTAGGAAGAAGTACCGCCTAAGTCTAAGAATGATATGCCCCTTCGAGATAAGACAATCAATGCACTAAATAAACAAACCTGCATTTTATCATATTATTCATGGTTGATTCATTTTCCTTACATTAGTTCTCGACCGCTTCTCTATCGTTTGTTTGTCTTCTTATGTGTGTTTATTGCTTAACTTGTCATCAAAACCCTAGGTTAGATACACAAAATCGTGCTAGTCTCTCAGGTTGAAACCCCCCTTTTGCATTAGTTTTAGGATTAACTTAGATAACTAAAATACTGATAGATTAGATATTAACGCTTTCGCTCTCAATGATCGACACCCTACTTACCAACGAAGCTACATCTGATCGGGTACACTGCCCATTAAAGTGTTGTTTTTAGGTGTGGTAGGCATAAAATAAATAGTAAAACTTGATACATAAAATACCTACTCACAACGACACAATCAAGTTTTTAGCGTCGCTGTCGAGGAGTGAAGTTATTTAATTCTTGTTTTTATTAGTGTTTTAGTTTAGGTTTAGTTTAATTTAAATTAATTTGCATATTTGTGTGTTTTTGTTTATGTGTTTGATTTCTGCATTGTATAATTTTGCATATTGTGTGTTTGTGTGCATTATTACAGTCCGTTGAATTTTTCTGAGTCGAATACTCAATACGGCGTATTCAATTTCTTGGATACTGCATATAATTTTTTTCAAACTAATACAGCGTATTCGACTCTATCATTAATACAGCGTATTCAGTTCACTGAATACGGCGTATTAAGCTATTTGACATTTTTCTTTCCTAGCAAAATTATTACAGGTTAAAATAGACGACCCCAACATTACTATGGAGGAGTATATCAGGCTTGAGGAAGAAAAAGCTTGTAGGCGTGGTAAGGTGTATAACTGGGAAACTGCTACGTATGGTAAGATCTGGGATAATGAAGACGTTCACGACCTCGGATCTGTTGAAACTGAATTCCCAGCTATAGTCTTTAACGACACGTTAACATCTGAAGCAACACTCTCGTGTGAGCCTACGGTAAGTTCTCTTAACAACGATGAAATTGACTTTAGAATATCGTTTGACGAATCCGACGATGAAGATTGCACGGTAATTTTCGACAAAAATTCATTTTCTTACAAAATAATTTCTGTCAACAATTTAAAAATGGATTCAGAAAATGATAATGATAAAGTCAATATGCCTTTGCTTCCATCACCCGAGCCTACGGTCAGTTATTTTGATGATTTAGACTACTTTAAAGATTTTGAGAAAGAATTTCCAGCCATTGTTTACAATGATGCTCAAACGTCTAAATTAAATTTCTTAACTGAACCCACTTTAAGTCCTCAACGCATCGATGAATTTAATTTGAAAGATGAAACATCATTGTCTGAATGTGATGAAGAGGAACAAAACGTTTTAAACTTTAATGATCTATTTCCTTTCAACGTAGTTTATCCTGATGATTTAAAATCGGATAAGGACAATGATGATGATAAAATCGATATTGAGCACTCTTTGGGTGATTTATTTGTCAACCCGTTACCTGATGTAATAAATACCGATGTTGGTGCCTATGCACATGACTCAAATAAGCTTTTGGAAACAAGTCTTGATACATCTAATAAATTTTTCAAAACAGAAACTTTTATCAAGGGATTAAATTTTAATATCATGACTCGGAATCATCTTAACAAAGGGATGTCATTCATTTTCCTAATCAAGAATTTGTATGTGCCATTTGGCATCCCGTTCGACCCCAAATTGTTTTATAAGGATGTGATTAAATTGGGGCAAGTCTAACTTAAAGACTTTTCTGTAAACAAAAGTGCTTCCCAGGAGACAACCCGGATTGTTATTTAATTTTATCGAATCTGTCTTCCCAAACATCAATACGACGTATCCGCTCCATACCATATGGCGTATTGATTGTCTGGACGTTATGAGTCTTTATTTTTTAAGCACTTTAAATACATTATTGTCAGTTCTGGCAATACGGCGTATTCATTAACCTAATACGCTGTATCCACCAAAACTGACCCGTATTTTGTTTAGTTTAGTTTAAAATTAACCGTAGGTACCAAGATAGGAATGCACATGTTTTTCTTATATTCTATACAGGACCTCGTGAAAGAAATATCGACGAAGTTGGTGGAATGCATATTTTCTAGAATTCTATGTATGTGTTGTTCGTGCTAGGATTCAGACGCTTTTCCAGCACATAATCTTGCTCATAAACGCAGCTTGGAAAATCTACCGAGCAAAGGGAGTTTCTCATTCTAATTCTTTTTAAATTCTCGTATTTAATGTTTTATATATACAACGAGGACGTTGTATAATTCAAGTGGGGGGATGGAATTAGAATGTTTACTTGTCTTATTTTTCACACTAAAATGCTTAAATTATGCTCAAATTTAAAAAAAATACAAGCATACTTTTGTGAAATTACTTGATACATAACCTGAACACAATAACCCTTGTTAGATATTGTGAGGATTTAGCCTTTCCGTTTCCAAATGTTAACCCAAATTCCACAAAATATGAGTGTGTCGATGATGTTGTAGACTTTAGAACTTGGCTTGGTATATCACTCGAGACCACAATAATGAGTACTATGGATTTAGATGAAGTAACTTGTTTAAATTGGTAAATTTTAGGATTACACCCAAATCGCCTTTACATGTTGCTTATTAACTAACTACACCAGTTAGTTAACCTCCCGTTTAAACCCTTTTCCACTCTCATCTTTAGAGTGAATATCCATTAGCAAAACCTGTAGAGTTAATTCTTTAGGAATTACACCAACTATTTGTTTCGTTACACCCTTACACCTTAACCTACCCTGTTAGATTAAGTTTAATTTACAGTTGCTAATTGCTTAAAGTGTAAAGTTTGTATTTCTTGAGTCTTGTGTTGTTTTCTATCTTTGGTGCGGTTGGAAATTTGCACTGCAAATGGGAATGTATATTAGTAGTCAAAACTCATGTGATTTTACTGCCGTCACAGTTAATGGTGAATCCGAAGAACGAAGAACTAACGAAGGAATTATCCAAAATTATTATCTTGAATATGGTGAAACTACACCGAGAATTGATGTATTGTTAGCAAAAAAATTGAAAAATGAGAAAAAATTCAACAAAAAAAAGAGAAAAAGAAAGTTTGAAGATAATCGTTTCGCAACTACCAAAGGAATTACACAAATGATCGATTATTCGTTGATACGTCTAAAAATCAACAATGTAGAGTATTATACAAAGTGGAAGATATCGTCACTTGCCTTGTAGAGTATGTAAAATTATGGGATGATTGGGAAGTTGACCGTTACTGGAACGCAAACTTAGGTTGTTGTTTTTGATCGATGATCAAGACGTTGTAAATAGTCGTGTCTTTATCATGGTAACGGTCGGGAAAAAGGTGTCTAGCAACTTGTATCTTAGTCTTAATCTATTTGTTTCTTAATTTTTATTTAACAACAATTTACTTCCCTCTCACCTAATGATTAACCATGGGTTTTACGCGAATGAGGATGTGATCGAGTGTCCATGTCTATTCCCTCGTCACGGCCATGTATGCATGTCTCAGCTGCCTTGTTGGTTTATTACTATTGGTGAAAGTTAGAAGGTTCCTACCCTAAATCATTCTTCATCCTAACCGTTGGTTAAATTCAAATGAGGATGTGATCGAACACACATGTCTATTCCGTCGTTACGGCCATGTATGTGTGCTTCAGCTGCCTTGTTGGAGTGGTACTTCTGGTGAAAGATTGTAGAATGATCAACCGTAAGCCTTTCCATACAAAAACCCATATTTACCTTTATAAACTTGTTACTCCTTGGCTTTAGTGGTGGAGATGTGTATCCTTGCCAAGCTTATGATAGAATACTCGTCACGACCGAGCAATTGAGCGAATTAGTTACATGTTACCACATAGATTAGTTGAGTGATTTGAGTGTTTTCATCTTCCTATTTCGTGAGGTGTTTGGTTGTGTACTTGTAATAGATCAAATAAATGCTTTAACGGAAAATATCCTTAGGGATACATTTTTATAAACTTTTAAAGGCTACTTGAGGATAAGTAGGATTCAAGTGGGGGGATATTTGATGACATCAAATAACGTCTATTTTATAGCATCATTTATCCCATGTTATTAACCCATTTTGTATAATTATTGCAAAGAATTGTTACTTTATCGTTTATATTTGAGAATTGCAGTAATTATGGAGTACTTGGTGAAAGTTAGCAAAAGGCGCGCATTCTGGAGCTTAAACGAAGATATTTTGGAGATTAATGATTCTGACTACCAATACGCCGTATCCATCAAAGAAGATACGACGTATCCGTGCCTTCACTCACCAAAGACCACAAAGGAAAGAATATCAATACGCCGTATCCAGAAGACCAATACGCCGTATTAGAAATATAGTATGTGAATATTCTGGAAGATATCAAACGTGGTCCCTACTCCAAGAAACTCCAATACGCCGTATCCCACATCGCCCGATACGGCGTATCGAACCGACTACCAGACTATATAAATAGACGATCCAAAACTCAGTTTTAGGTATGCAAGTGAATCCCTAAACCACCAAGTCGACCAAGAGACGATCAAAAGAGCATAGAAGGTCAGAAAAGAGCCTCAAGATCATAGGAAAACTCTTGTAATCTTCGCGCAACCGAATACGCGTTCGATTAAGGTTTCTTTATTTTAATCGTTCATATATCAAACCGTGTGTATTTTTACAATGACTATCGGCTGATACCTTTAGGTATCAGCCATGTTTATGAAGATCTAATGTTTGGTTTGTTATCTTAGAGGGGTACTTAATTTTATTGTTGATTGTTGATTATGTTTATCAATTTATACTTGTTTACGTGCTTAAGTATGCGACCTATCATTCAACTGGGTCTAGTCCTACATATTTAATGCGTTGCAACTTTGGTGTTGTTTGGGCGTAGGCTAAGAGTCCGGGATAGCTCTCCATATTGCAATTTATATATCTAGAATCATAGGATCACAAATATTGACCTATCTTTACCCTTTGATTGTGAGCTTAGTTGAGCCATAAGGTGACCTTGGTATCAATGAGTACGTTCTAATTCCATTGGTAAGGACTCAGAAAATGGACTACTAGTATATAAAGAGCCGTTAAGCAGTAAGTGGGTAAAGTCTCCATGAGCTAGGGTTTAGTAAGAGCACCATTATTAATCTCCTAAGATAGATTATAATCAACAAATGCTTGCTTTATGCGGATGCATCTAATTGTGACAGGATTAGCGTGTCTAGGTCTTAGGAAGAAGTACCGCCTAAGTCTAGGAATGATATGCCCCTTCGAGATAAGACAATCATTGCACTAAATAAACAAACCTGCATTTTATCGGATTATTCATGGTTGATACATTTTCCTTACATTAGTTCTCGACCGCTTCTCTATCGTTTGTTTGTCTTCTTGTGTGTGTTTATTGCTTTACTTGTCATCAAAACCTTAGGTTAGATAACTAAACCTCATGCCAGTCTCTCAGGCTGAAACCCCCTTATCATTAGTTTAGGTTTAACTTAGGTTTAAATTAGATTAATTTAGTACTAACATAGATAACTAAAATACTGATAAACTTAGGAGTTAACGCTCTCGCTCTTAGTGATCGACACCCTACTTACCACGAAACTCCATCTGACCGGGTACACTGCCCGTTAAAGTGTTGTTTTTAGGTATAGTTGGCATAAAATAAATAGTAAAACTTGATACAATAATAACACCTACACAACGACAAATTAGTGTAGATGATACCTTTTTATCTACTAATTTTATTGATTGGCGATGGTGTGCAATATTGGGGTTTTTTTAATTTTGAAGTTTAAACCTGTTGATTCGTTGCTTAAGATTATTGCATGTTGTAATCGTTCTATTTTTTTAAAATTGTTTTAGGGGTTTTGGTTGAGAAGATGGTCAAAGTGGTTGATTATGGTTTGCATGTGGTAAGGGTTGGTAAAAAGTGTAGTTACATGTGTTAATATTTGTGTTGGATGTTGATTTAAAAAGTCAGGTTGTTGCATGTTGTAGTTTTATAGGATTTAGTATGTCTATTTTAGATGCGGTTATTGTGTGTTACCGTCTTGCGCTTTTTGTGTTTAATTGCTTATGTTCGTATAGAATTGGTAGCTGGACAAAAGCTTTTGATAATTGCTTATTAGGATAGGTTGAGAGGTGTGGTGATCTTAAATGCCGCGTTTTTGATCTTGCCAAAACTATGTCATTTAGTGTTTTTATTGGAATGTTTAAGGCTGTGTGTTGTTAGAAAGCAACAAATTAGGAAGGTATACATAATTATTTAATATTCGCGTGGGTTGGATGATTAGGTCATATGGTGGGCGTTTTGGTGATGGATTAGTCTGAAATGACGCGTTCTTGGTCTTGTCGAAACTGTGTCGCTTAGTGTTTTTATTGAACTTTTAAGCTTTTATGTGTGTTCGAAAGTAATAAAAATTGTTCTTGTTTTGCCAATGATGTTAGTTGTGTATAATTATAATTACTGTTAAGCCTTTTTGGTATAGGCTAGAAATGTGTTTTTGCATGTGCCATTGTGTCTATTCCTTGGTGAGATAAAGATCCATAGTTATGATGGGCGGATGTTGACGAGACGGAGTGACGGGCTTTTCCATGATCACTTCGGGGTTTTTTTGGTTATGTTTTAGAGCGAGTGGACGCATGACTCGATCAACGACATTGTAATTGAAATTGTTCAAATAAGGATAAGTACCATGACCGTGATCGATAAGACGAGTCAAGAACATTCCGTACGGAAGATTGGCAGTTGAAGTAGCCCGAGCACATTTAATTCATTTGACAATGAAATAAGCAGGATTATATTGTTCTTCGGCAACAATACAATACAACATGTGAGCAAGACTAGCCGAAAGATGGTCCCGGTGGCCTCCTAGTCCGAACACATTCTCACGAATGAGTTCTTCCCAACGCTTCATGCTTGTCTTAATTCTTTGGTAAGAATTTGATTAGGAGTGAGAGTGACATTTTGGCTTTTGATGGTTCGGTTGAACTCAACACGGTCCAATTGAAGAAATCGACGAATATCGTCAGGAGTAGGAAGATCGGTATGATATGGTCCCTCAGTCTCTTGGGAATATGCAAGAGATGCAAGATCCCATTCATTCGTAAAGACGACTTGACCATTATATGGGATTCTGAGAATATGACCGAATTGTGCGAGTGAGAGAGTGATGAATCCATGTTGGATCATGAATGAGATTAGAAGATAACCGTACTCATCGGTTTGGACCTTGATGATAGTAGTTTTTATATACACTATTAAAATATATCATATAATACCACAAGAGCAATTAAGAAAATTCCCTAAGGAAAATTCACTCTTAAAAGATATATATAATATATAATACGTATATTTAACCGGGAAGAATGATCACCCGGGTCGTTTCCCCAACGACTTACGAAATTGAAACCACGCTTTAGCTTGGATTATGATTTGAATGAGAAAAAAGATATTTTTGATTATCTATAGCTACTAAATAAAAGCAACAATTAAAATAAGCACACAAAAGTAATTAAACACTTAATTCAATTAACGGAAACAAATAAAACGCGACAAATAAGCAAATACACTAAAATTAACTCCTAAAAATGCAAACTAAATTTCTAAACCTAAGATAAGACAAAAGAAAATTTTAGGAAAAAGAAAAATATTTTTTTGAATATTTTTGGAATTATTATGATTTAAAAACTAATTTAATCTAATTAAATCCTAAAAATAGCAAATTAAGTCTTAAAAATTGAGAAAAATGATTTTTAAACTTAGAAAAATCTAAAATAACATAAAAACTCAGAAAACTATTTTTAACTATTTTTAAAATTAAAATACTATTTTTTAAAATTAAAAATAAAAGCTTAAAAATGAAAATTAAAATTTAAGAGGTGTAAAAATGATTTTTCTGAATGTAAACCTAAAAGTAATTTTTATAAAACTAAAAACTATTTTTTGTAAATTTTCTGAAACTTTTTTCTATTTTTTATGATTTTTCGAAATTAAAAACCTAAGAAAAATGATTAAAAATAATCTACTTTATGGAAAATTACCAAAAATTCAGGGAAATCTAACTAGTAACAAAGAATACAAGAAAAATTAAACTAAGTGATCAGCTTAACTGAAAAGCCCCTAAATAAGCCCTAATAAGCTACGGCTTATAAGGAAAAAGGAAAAGAAAAACAAGTATAAAGATTAAATGGTGAAGAGTATGGTTGGATGAGCTAATGAAGCACAATGGTTAACACACTTGGTATCATGTAGAGTCACAAACGGGTTCAAAGCTTGGCACACCCCCTTTTTGCTCTTTTTTTTATTTTTTTGAAAACCAAATGCTAAATCTTATTAAGCAAACAATTCTAAGAACTTTTTATAAAAGCAGTATAAGCTGAAAGTGAGAAATAAGCTCTCTAAGAGCTTATTTATGATCTGACCACAGTAAGTGAATTTTTAAGCTCACTTTAGCTTGTTTACACTAAAAAGCTTGCACAATCTTCAATATAAGCTTATATGTAATAAGTAAAAACTGTTCTAAATAGCGTTATGATGTATACTAACTAAAAAATGATAACCCCGCTTACTTCCTCTCTCGACTAAACACTTAACCTTTAACTGAATCATTGATCAAACCTGCAAACCAAAATTCCCCCAAAAAGCACAAATTCAAAATAAGCTATTAACCACCAAAAGCTATAAATGATCCCCGACTTAGAAACTTAACAACAACTAATAAACTATGAATTAAATCAATAAAATCAACTCTACAAGCTAAGAATTCAAATAAAAAGCTACTAAATATTGACTACTGTTTTTGCTTGATGATGTTTTTATGTACTTTAAGCTAAATTTAACTAAGCAAATAAACTAGAAATAAGAAAACAAGCTTTAATCTATTGGTCACTGTATATGTTAACGCTAAGAACCTACTGAATTAGAGATGATTAAAAGCTACTAATACTACTTTAATTGAAGCTAAAAAAGTCAGCAGTGGTAACCTGAGTTTCCACTGCTGATGCAATTGACCAAGGATTCAAATCATAAGTGCAGGTTACCAAAAAGTGTTTCCCTGCACTAGACTCTATCAATAAGAGTGTGAGAACAATATTTAAGCACAATCTAAGTCTTAGAGGCTTAATTTCTAGCAAGCTAAGAAAAGTGAAAAAGTGAACTGATGCTGAGTCTAAAAGAATAAGCCTCAAAATGCTTAAAAACTCAAACTAAACCTTCAAACCTTTTTAAAATTTGATCAAATATGAACATTTAACTGTCCAAAGTAAAAGTACCAAATATCTTTGACTTTTTAGTCAAATAAACCTAATCCAAACTCTCCTTTACTGATATGACAGAATTTGATTGAGCTTATGAAATGAATACTAGCTTATAAAACATTGATACTAGATAATACTTAGCTTAAAACAAGCTTAACAAACATGATTAAACAACTAAATAAGCCATGAATCTAAGATCTATACTATGCTAATGATATTTTTTTTAGTTTTTATTATTTTTTTTAAAACAACTAGCTGAAATCAAGTTCTATACTATATTAAGCAAAAACAGATAATCAAACACACTTAATAAGCTAGAATAAAGGCAAATAAGCACTAATAAGCAAACAGATTAAGCAAATAAGCAAATCTAACATTATCACAGCATCTATTAATCTAATATTAAAAGAACATAAGAAAAATCTTAAATGAAAACTTACCAGTTAAGCTTCAGTAAACAAAGCTAAGTTCAATTTAAGCAGCTACAACTCTAGCTTATCCATTAGGAGATAAAGGCAAAGTAAAGTCCTCATAAACCCTTCCATGATAAGGCTTCCTTTCCAAAAACTTATAATCCAAAGAATAAAGGTAACTAAGTTGATTTTATTTATTTAAGACGTAGATTAATAAGGCTGAATTGAGCTCTATCACTAGCTTATAGACTAGTGAGAGCTTATTGAGTAGCTTATGAACATTAGCTTATCATTTAAAGAGAAGTGAGAGCTTATGAAAGTAAACAAAAGAGCTTATGACAAATTATTTAAGAGTAAAAACTGAGTTTCATTAATAAAAGACTTGATTACATTACTTGAAAGGTAAATTACAAAAGACTTAAAGGAAAATTACATAAGCTAGGAAATTAAGCTAAAATTCTAAAACTAAGCTACTCCTAGATAGATCAACTGTGTGAGCATCTCTTTGTATTTATACTGGCTTTCAGAAGCTTCTAGCATCACAAGACGCTCCTCCATCTCAAAATTCAGCCCTTGATCATTAGCTAATCATTTGGATGTGTAATCTCATCCGTTGGATTTCTTTTGAGCTCACACGGATTGCCAGCTTGGCAATCCGTGATAGAGACATATTGTGCTTCTTATAAAGTAACCTATGTAACTTTTAGCTCATCCTTGTTGTTTCTTCTCAAGCCCATGATCCTTACTTAGTGGGTTTAGCCAATAGGATGCAAGGTATGATGCAACACTTTGCCACCGTGTCCATTACCCCATGAATTGTCCTTAATGACCCGCAACGAACAAAAAACGTCTTTGATTTGACTGGTGGGTAAAACGGGGAAGAAGAGTGAATAGTGTTAAACCCTTGGCGCCCTTTTTATAACTGAAACGGGGTAAATAGAATTTAAACTTTGGTCATTTGACATTTTAAGTCCCTCTGATTTATTTAAAGAGTGTAATGTAAAAAGGACTTTCAGAATTGGCAGTAATGGCCCTTGTGGTTTTATAAAAGGAAATGGGCTAGGGTAATGGACTTTTAACTTGGGCCTTATGGATCCGTATGGTATTTTAAGGGTATTAGAGGCCCATTAAAGCCCTAGGACCAATATGGCTTAACTATTTAAAACTTGAGGGTTTGATTTGAAACATTTTGAGTTTTTGTCTTTTATGGGTTGACTTTGTTGACCCCATATTTACACTGAGAGTTGACTTGCTTTGGCTTTGTGGCTTGAATATTTGGCGTCTCTTTGCGCTTACCGTTTCTCGTGTCCGTGTTTGCCCTTTTTTTGCACGGGTTTCTTGGTGATTTTTGATATATCCGTACCCTTCACACACAAAAACACCAAAAACAAGCATATCTAGCCATTTTTAGTCTGCTTTTGGGCTTAACTGGGTACTTTAGATACAAACAGATATGTGTACTTGTTACAACATATACATTGACTTGACTATAAAAGTCTAGAATGAATCAAGGAACGATTGGTTCATTGATCTCGAAAAGACAATTGAAGCGAATGCTGGTGAACAATCGCTCAATGCTGTTGGATTTGTAATAAAGTTGATCTACGACTCGGCCCTCGTGAATGCAACGGTTCTTGATTGGTTTATAGAATTGAACAAGGACGAGAGAAAATCCGGGTATTTCAGATACTTTAGGATATATGAGTTAGTACGAGAGGTATCACCAATAATTCTCGAGGCATTTTTAGCCACCTAAACAAGACAACAACAAACTAACAAATATACTAACAAGAGAAAATATAAAAAAATGACAGTTTTAAAAAAATAGAAACAACCATGTGGAGCAAAATTACTTCGACTCTAAAAAAAAACCTAAGAAGTAATCCAAACGTTCCTTAATTTATTTTTGACTCAATCTAGAGTATCGAAGAATATATATCAATTATATATTTCGACACCTAGTATAATCTTATCAAGTGTTTTGATGTTAAATAAGTAGAGTAGGGATTATTTCGATCTTAAATTAAATTCTCTAGGAAATTATCCAAACACTCTCTCTATTAAACACAAAACTTGACCAAGAGTAGTCGAAAAATATACATTAAGTTTCATATTCTTGATGTAAGATGAGTTCAATTATACGTACGTTAAGCAAAATAAAATACAGTTAATTTTGACTCAAGACTATAATTAAAAAAGTAAAACCAACGCCCCCTTATTTTCTAGAATTTTATATTAATACATCAATCAATATATAATTATACATATCTTGAATGACAAATTACAAGTTCGTTATAGTTCTAATAACGTGAAAAAAATGTAGTGATGTCATTTCGACTTCTAGACCATGATCTTAGAAATGATACCAACACACCTTTAATTTTTCAAACCCTGACTAATGAGTCGAAAATATATATCGAGATATGTATGTTTCGATAACAATCAAATATAGATCATTATAAACGTTTCTAGCGTAAATCAATCAATGCTATAAGTTTTTGTTTTGAAACTTTCCCTTTCCATAAAAAAAAAAAAACTTGAAAATGTATATATATTCTTATGAAAATTTTGACCAATTTTTTTTTTTGAGTTTCAATCCTATTGGAAATTTTCGAATTCATATTTCTACAGGAATCATTATAGTTATGAATTTCCTAGACCTAATTACAAGAATATAAAGGACAAAAAATGAAAAATACTCAATTTTGATTATAACCAAATTGGATGAAACGATGAAAGAAAGGTATGCGAAAAGCTTACAATGAGAATTGTTCCAATCATGTGTTGGTGTATTCCCCCTTGGCGAATTTGATCGATTAGGTGTGTGGCAGGTTTGAATTTTAAGTTTTGTTGTGTGTGTGTTGTCATATTAGCATAGCAGAAAAAAAATTAAAATTGGAGTGTTTGTAATCAAGTTTTGCAAGAAGGGAAGGTGTTGCAAAAATAAGGAGCCCCACCATTAGTGATAAAGGGCTCGCCCCTGTTTAACAAGCCGTTCCCTTTAAAATATGGGGTCTCCTATCTGACGACCAAGAGTGCCGTGGTTTTTTTCGATTTTGACACATTTTTGTCCCAATAGTACAAATATCAAAATACGCCGGGAGCTACTAAAATTATTATTCATAAGATAAGCTCTTGTCGAAAAATAACGATGAAGATAAAAGAAAATACTTGACAACATTTAATTTAACACTTTTCGTTAATTAACAATGAACTTAAATTTCCAATAAAATATTTTTAGGTTTGTCAAATTTTAGACACGAGAAAGGTTTAGAGATATTACATTTTAATAACCTTTCCGCTAATTAAAAATACTTTGATTATTTTAGATGAATAATAAAGTTTCAACCGAAGAGGATCTATATCGAAGATCTAAGTGACGTTTTGTCATAAACTTCTTGTTAATTGAATAGATTAATTACTTCGGATGAAATAATTAATTGTCACGATTTAGAGTGTTTGCGAGACGAGAGAGATGTTTTAATACGTGACGAAAAAAATTAAAGCTCGATAAGACGGTTTCCATAGACGTAGTTCATTGTAGACATGAAGTCGAGGCGGATGTCGTAGTCGAAGGGAGTTTGTTTCATCCATAGTGTTTTGATGCCATGCCTTTCCGTAGCGTGAGGATATGAGTAAAACTAAAATCTACTTCTATGTTAATTAGACCCCTCTAACTCACTTATCGTCATCTAACGCGTAGTTCACTACATGTGGACAAGAAGATTTCATTTATAGCGGTACCTAGAGAATCCTAATTCAAACTACGCTGAGAGAAAAAGTTTCAATAATGAACACTGTATGCTTGTATCCATCTTAATGCTAATAAAAAACCAAGCATTTCTAGTGACTACACTATTTTCTCAAGTTTAATTTCTATTCTATTGACTATAGCTCTTTTGTTTAGCAAATACTACTTGTAGTATAACAATACATAATCATTTAGCACTTTGCACGTAATTTTTATATACCTAAGAAGTTTGGAACGAAGACAGAACAATTTTGCCCACAACGTGTTTTCTTCAACATCTTTAAGTGAACAAGCTTTGAAGATTAAATCTTTTGGTAATCCCATCATAGACTATGAGAATATATGATCTTCAATCTACTCGTTGGATTCCAAAGAGTGTTCACAAATATCTCAACCTAAGAGTTATAAAACGCGACCTTAACCATTTTTTCCCCCAATAACCCCTTGGGTCCAAATAGTTAGTCCCTGAACATACTTTCATAGGTTGCATTTGATTCGATACGTATAGGTTAATACATTACCCATGAGCAAAGTTGGGGTGTTGTGAATAATTCCACATAGAACTGATTGGTTTAGGTAACTTTGTCTACCTTAGATCTCTTATTTGGAGTGTGGTGTTTTAGACCAAGGATGAGAAAGTTATTTGTCTTTTCGAAGGAGAGTTTTTAGACCTTAAATTTAGTTTAGGTAAATCCGTCTCTGGTTTTTAAAAGAAGGTTTATAAAAGACGTTTTATTTCATCACGCTTGAAATGGGAATTTTAGTATTGTTTATAATATATAATATTGGTCTTGGCTTAAATTTGATTCAAACTAATTTTTTCTTTAGTTTAATTTTCTGTGACTTCACAAAATTTACTTGTTAGTCTCACTTTGTTGAATCCTTGTAAAATTTAAATCCTAGACAATTTATCTCTGGATTGTTTTTTGAAAACTTATTATTTTCTTAATATGACTAATATATTAAATTGATTAAGTTTAGAAATTTCTTCCTTAATCTTTTCATTTTCAAACTTGAGGTCTTGACATATTTTACATTCTTCATTAACCTCTTTACCTTTTTTCTAATTTAGATAGTTTATCTTTTAGTTCGAGTACTTTATTTTCTAATCTATTTTTAATAAGTTTTAGTGATTTATTTTTAGCCATGACTTTTAGACCTATTTTGCATAATCGATTATATTCACTATCTAAGTATTTTTCATCTAATGATGGTAGGTCGTCACTAAAGAATTCGGTTTCGGAAGATACATCATTGGATGCTTTAGCCATAAGACATTTTTCATCCTTAGTCTTTTCTTCTCCTTCTTCGTCGCTATCACTCCATGATCCTCCGATGTAGGCTCTTTAATTATGGTTTCTTGATAAGTTTGGGCATTCTCCGATGAGATGATTTGGATATCCACATTTGAAGCATTTTCTTTCCCTTTTGTCGTTCTTGTCATCTTTATTTCTTTGGGATGACTTTATTTCATCGTGTGGTTGTCTTACAAATCTTCCCCTCTTTTGAAAAATTTCTTGAAGTCATCTACCGGGCCAGGCGTTATTCTTCGTCCGTCAACTATTAAGAGAAAGGTCGAGACTACTCATCACTAAATCCATTTGTTTTACCTGAAGGCAAGAGATCTATTTTGTTCTCTTTTGCCTTTAACCATTTAGGAATCTTTCTTTATTATTGCTTCATAAACTTTCAGGTTTCCAATAAGTTCGTCAAGCGATAGTGATGTTAAATCCTTCAACTCTTCAATAGCCGTAACCTTTGCGTGCCATTTAGGATGAAGTTCCCTAAGAAATTTTATAACATAATTCTTGTTAGAAAACCCTTCATCCCAAATGCCTTTTAGGACCATAATAATAGATGTTAAATCGTAGCGCCAAATACCAGTATCTATACTATCGATACCTCTTTCGGAATCGTAAAATTGTTCATCATTTGAACAAGAAAGATCTATTTTATTTCTTTGACTTGACTATTACCTGTAGTGATTAGTAAAAGAATCCCAAATTTCTTTTGTCTCGTTTTACACATAATAATTCTTTCGTATTCTTTGCGTGGCAAAGCATTATAAATTACAATTTTAGCTTCATTATTTTTAGCGATTTCTTTTTAAGATCATCATTTGTTTATCAAATGGTACAATTTCATCCTTATTTCATTCTTTTTAGTTTCAGTATTATTTTGAATAGGAGGAAAATCACCATAGGTAATAACATGTCAAAGATCTAGATCTTTTGATTTTACATAAGTTTCGAATCTATTTTTCCAATATATAAATCCATCACTTTCAAATAGTGGTGGTCTTTGCATAGATTGCCCTTCTAAATATTTTTCCGATTTCATAGATCGATTCAAGTTTTAAAATATAATTTATTTTAAAAATCTGGTTTGACGTGGCTCCTGATACCAATTGTGGAAAACTAGAAGGGGGGGAGGGGTTGAATAGTTTACCGCTTTTTAAATTAATGTATATTTTGGTTATAAAATTTTTGATTTGACTTTATGTGATCTTAATATGTGCACAATATGAACAATACAAATAAGTAAATAAATAATGTGAAAGACAAGAGATAAGAGTTAGAAAGATCAAACCACAACACAAAGATTTATAGTGGTTTGGTAATGAAGCACCTCTTCGCCCTACTCTACTCCTCGAGCACCAAACTCGAGAGTTCTCTTCACTATGTCAACAAACTCCCTTTAGGCGGAGAATACCGTACACGACTAAGCTTACATCGATTTCCAACAATAAGCCAAATGTCGAGTTCTAATCCTAGCCAGAATCAATCTATCACAACTAACCACAATACTTTACAACAATTTATAACTTCTCTTACTTCACAATAATTCACTACTTTGCTTCACTTCACTACTTCACTTCACTTCACAACTTTCATAGCTTCACAACTTCACTACAACTTCACAACTTCACTACACATAGAAACTACTAACGATCACATCACATAAACACTACGTACAAGATCACCTCCGATCTAACTTTACTTACAACATGGTCACCACAATCTGGACTATTATACACACAACTACAATACACACCTTTACAATATACACATATGATTTACAAAATATAACACAACTTCACAACAACACCAACTAAACTATAACACTTCTTGACTTGATGATAAGAAGTATTCTTTTCTTGCAATTAAGGAATTAAGCTTGGATTGCTTGGAAACAATTGCTTAAGATTAAATGTCTAAGGATTGTAAAGAGATGTGTGGACTAATTTTAGACAGAAAAGAATGAGTACAAAAGGTGAGAAAAATAGTAGAGTATAGTCAAGTATTTATAGGCAAACTGAGGAGCCTTTTTGTCTGGCCAGTCCCCTTAATGAGGGTGCCGGCCCCCTTATATTTAAGGGGACCGCCCGTGTATTTAAGGGGTCCGGCCAGGCCAGGACGCTCCCTTTTTTGTTTTTTCCAGGGGAGGTGTTTTCTGGAACATTTCTAGCCATTTTAAGTAGAAAATTTGAATTAAAAATATTTATTTGAATAAAATATTTCTTTTAAATCTAAAAATGTTTTGTAAAAGTTATAAAAATGTTTATGACATTTTTATAAAAAATTATGAGGTTAAATAAAAAATCATTTGATCATAAAATGCATTAAGCATTTATTTATTCATACCTTTAAGTGATTAATTTGTCAAAATAAAAATTTACTACTAATTACTTGTTTATGTTTAATTTTACATTGAACGTTTTTACATTTTGTGATTATCAAAACTTAGAGAGGTCAAAAAAATATTAATAACGTTTTTAGGCATTATTTCTATCAACACTTTAGTTCACCCATCATAGACATTTCAAAGTTATTTTTCATAAGATTTACAAATCGTTTGGAAAAATCTAGATTTGTAGACCCAAAAATGATATCATCGAGATATACTTGGACATGTAAAATGTCTCCCCCGTGACGTCGTGTAAACAAAGTCGGGTCAATAATACCTTTAGTAAAATGGTATTCAATTAGGAATGAAGAAAGTTTGTCATACCATGCTCGTGGAGCTTGTTTGAGACCGTATAGGGCTTTCTTCAACCTGTATACATGGTCTGGAAAGTCTGGATGAACAAATCCATAAGGTTGGCTAACATAAACTTCCTCTTTCAATGGACCATTGAGAAATGCAGTCTTGACATCCATCTGAAAAGTTGTAATGTTTTTATGTGCAGCAAAAGCAACAAACATTCGAACGACTTCAAGACGAGCTACAGGAGCAAAGGATTCCTCAAAATAGATGCCTTCTTCCTGCTTGTAACCTTTCGCAACAAGACAAGATTTGTTTCGAATAACAATATTTTCTGCATCACTTTTGTTTTTCCAGAGCCATTTGACAACAATTATATTCTTTCCATCTTGTCTAGGAACTAGTTCCCAAACATCTAGTCTATAGAATTGATGCAACTCATCTTGTATTGATTCTATCCAGCTGTGATCTGACATGGCTTCTTTAATGTTCTTTGTTTCAAGGGTGCTGACAGTTAATGCATACATGCATACCTCAGAATCAGTGTGAAGTCTTTGTCGAGTGATCACAGGTTTGGATGGGTCACCAATTACATGTTCCAAAGGATGAGCTTTAGTCCAGATATGTGTTGAGGGTTGTACTTGGTGGAACTCATGCATATTTGATGGGTCTAGAGCTGTTGTAGATGACTTAACTTCCTCAAAGTTTGGAGCATCATATGGAACAAAGATCGTATTACCATCAAAATTTGCGGAGTCTTCTTGATTTAATTCATCAGCCTCATTCAAGGATATTGGAGAAGTTTGTTCTTTGGATATAGTCAATGGGAGGAGCCTCGTGTTCTTAACAACGATTAAAGATGTTGAAGGTGAGTCTTTATGATTATGAACTTGTTGTGCAGCGGAATTGATGGACGATTCAGAAGACCTCTTCTCAAAGTATTTTTCATACATTGGCCCGAACAAATTATCCAAATCTTCTTTAGATGGAATATTCATTGATTCTGCTGATAAATCATTGAAAAATGGGTTCTAAACTATCATGTTCAGAAGCCATAGCCGTGAGCTCATCAAACTTGACATGGATGGTTTCCATAATCTTTTTAGTACGTCGATTATATATTCGAAACCCTCTGGATGTTTCCGAATAACCAATGAAGATACCAATGTCTGCTTTAGGTTTCATCTTTCCAAGGTCATCTCAGTCATTTGTTGGATAACATAATGAACCAAACACATGAAAATACTCCACATTTGGTTTTCTTCCTTGAACAAGTTCGTATGCAGTTTTGTTGTACCTTGTATGAATTATTGACCGATTTTAAGTAAAGCAAGTGGTGGAAACTGCCTCAGCCCAAAGAAGTTATGGTAATCGTGAAAAGATAAGCATTATGCGTGCAGGCTCGACAAGAGTACGATTACGTCGTTCAACAAAACCATTTTGTTGAGGTGTATGAGCAATCAAAAATTGTTGCATAATGCCTAACTTATCATAATAAACTTTAAGAGTTGCATTTTGAATTCAGTACCGTTGTTGGTGCGAATCTTGCAAACTTTGGCATTGTAGTTCAACTGAACTCGAGCAATAAAATTCTTTATTATCTCTGGAGTCTCATCTTTTGTGCGAAGAAAATATACCCATGTGAATCGAGAATAATCATTAATGATCACAAGAATATACCTATTTCCGTTGATTGATGCTACCCGCATTGGTTCGCATAAATCAATATGTAGCAATTCCAACTTGGAATGATTACTTGGAACTACTTTAGGTGGATGAGAAGCTTTCATGCTCTTTTCTTGCTCACATGCAGAACATAAGTGATCTTTTCCGTATTTGAATTTCGAAAGACCATCAACCAAGTCATGTTTAGTAAGATCGTTTATGGTAACGAAATTAAGGTGTGAGAGTCTGCGGTGCCATAACCATGACTTTGTCGAAGTACCTTTAGAGATAAGACAAACTGGTGAAGAAGCAGCCATATCGAAAATGGAGATAGTGTACAAACTGGATTCACGATCTCCTGTAAGCAGATCATCTCCTTCCATATTTCACACGTAGTACGTTTTTGAGCGAAAAGCAGCTTCTAGATCACCATTACAGAATTGTCCGACACTAAAGAGATTATATCCTAGGCCTTCAACGTAATATACATGACAAACAGTGATGTTGCCTTGTACATAATCGCCATAGCCTATGATTGCTGCTAAATGATCATTCCCAAAGCAGACGGTGGCCATGAATTTCTCAACGAATTTTTTTAGCAATGATCGATCACCCGTCATATGCTTTTAACAACCACTATCAATAATCCACAGAACGATTTGAACTACCTGCAATACATGAAGACACCATTTCTAGACAAGTGGACAATTTGACTACCTATTTTTTAACAAAAACCGATGTTTTAAAAGTAGGTCAACTATTAACAACATTCGGAGGTGTTTTAATAGGTGACCAACCAATATTTGGTTGTAATTCATACCATTTTTTCCACATTCGACTAGTTTGAATTTTGTGCTTCATGTAGTTGCTAAGTGAACTGTCTCGCTAATTAAAAGCACTAAAAACCTTATTTTTGGCACTTAAGGGAGTAACTACAGCAATATTAGTTTTGGAAACTACGAGAGTAGTATCTAAGGACTTGGATTGAACGGTCTTAACAAAAAATCTGGTCTTTGAAACTACAGGAGTAGTATCTTCAAACTTAGATTTTACTGTTCTAGGAGTAGTGAATAAGGCTCTCCTAACTTTTAAATGCACATTTAATTTATATTTCACAAGACAATTATCATGACATGGGATAAGCATATTTTTAGCACAAGAAACACATAATACATTCGTCACTATAAGAGCGTTTATAATATCATCATTAGTTACAATCTTTTTGTTTAAATCAACATTCTTAGATGCAACATCTGATTTTTTATTTTACCTATCAGAAACTTCTACTTTCTCTGATGAATTCTTAGTGTTGGATAAGACACTATTATTGAACGATGAATCTCTATTCGATGGTTTTCTAACACTAAAAGTAGCTCTCAGTCCTGTAGAAGATAAAACACTCTTAGCTTTGTTGGTATTTATGTTATGTGTCTTTTCAACTTTGTACATTCCCGGTGCAATGACATTTTTGTTTGTTTCAACAGCTTGTTGTTTGTTAGGTGAAGTTTGTAAAGTTACTGTTTTTGACAAGACATGTTTCTCTTCTATTTTAGGAGCAACAGTTTTCTTTTAAAAAACTTGTTTATTTAACGGTGTGACACAAAGAAGATTATTGGAAACAAAATGTTTGTCAAACTTAGTATTCACAGACTTCACTTTTTCAACATTTTTCAGTTTAGCTTTTAACTTGGATATTGTTATCAAAAGATCTTGGTTTTGTGCATGAACATCCGCGTAGGCATATGTCTAACATTCTCAATCAACTCATTGATTTCCCCTTGAGTTTGAGTTCGTGTCCTTTTGATTGAATCAAAAAGTTTTTGATATTATGTTTTGACATTTTCTCGTTCCTTTATCAAAGATTGTACTTGGAATTCCAAAGACACGTTCTCACTCTCAAGCTTTTCCATCTTTGATATCCAAGAGGTTTCACAAATGCTTTTCAAAGAAGATTCACATTTTCGTCTTTCTTTTTCATGTTGCAATTGTAATTCAAAATCAAGACTTTGTTTTTGACATCTTTGAACATCATTTTCAAGAATGTTTATTCGTTTTTGCATTCCCTCTTGGATTTTAATAGAGTCCCTTTCAATTTTCTCAATTTCATCTTGCATATCATTGTCTACACATTCATAATTTAACAACACACAACATTCGATTTCATGCATGAGTTTTGCTTCTAAGAGTTGATCTTTCAAAAGTTCATTTTGTTTCCATGTTTTACTAAGATCATATAACAACCTACAATTTTACTCTATGTAATTATCCATCTATTAAATTAGAAGCAATTTTCCTCAGTGTAATTTCCATCTATTAAATTAGATGCAACCATTTTCATGAAAAGATTTTTGCATTATTCCATCCATAATGTAACGTAACTTACATTACAAAAGTAAACGTGCTCACGCAACCACCAATACCAATTTCATCAACGTTTATAGCAAGTAAACGTTATAATATGTCAAGCAATATGTTCTAAACTCCATTTTTACCATACGTTATCTATTTAACGTACCTTTCATAACGTTTATTATAAAACAAACTTTATACGTTAACGTTTATATCAAAACCCGATTACATGTAATGTTTACATACAATCCAAATGTACAAACTTATAAGGCTTGTGTACAAGGTTACAATACATAATTTTTGAATATCTTTTCCCTCCAAAACCCTAGTACAACTATTTAAAGCTAGAGTACAAGTCGATTAAGCACGAGATTCAAATTTAGCTATTTCCCTCCAAACTAATATACACCATTCGTACCACCCTTTTAAGCATAAGTTACTACTCTCCTAAGCACCACATTTAAATTAAATCTTCCCTCCATTCCACCTCATGCTCGCTCAATCCTAACCCAAAACCCTAAACAACCCGAAACCCTAAACTAGTTACTAACTAGAACCGAAACCTAGCAAGCTTGCTCCACCATGATGCACCACCTTGTCCCCATCACCCTAGCACCTTGTCACCACCTTGCTAGCACCCTTTCACCACCATGCCGCCACCTCACCACCTCCTTGTCACCTACTTGTCATCAACTTGCACCCTTGTTCTCCAAGCAAACCAACTCGTCACCACCATAGTAAACCGAACCCTCTCCACCTCCTAACACCTCTCCAAGCTAGTCCTAGCTTCTAATAGTCACACCTAGCTAACCCTTGGCCACCACTCTTCACAACTTGGCCACTACTCCACACAAACTTGGTCACCACTCCTATTTCAACCCTATATATACACGCATACATGTACACCTTCAAAACTCACCACTAAGTTTCATACTACCTCAAAACTATGTTCTAGCCAAGCTAAGGAAGGAAAAGGAAAGGTCTTTAAGCTATTTTGGAACCAAGGGATAAGAAAAGAAGAGTTTTTGATTCATATCAAGCCATTTTTTATCCATTCAAGCTCTAGTAAGCCTCACAACTTGTTTTATAAGCTCTTGTCATATTTTAGATCATGTATAAGCTTTCATATAATCATTTGTTCAAGCTAAACTCTTTTGGAAACCCTAAGTCTACTCGTTTGGTTTTCCTAAACCAAACACGCCCTTAAAACCCTAAAAGCTCTTTTCGTGAACCTAATAAGCTATAAGCCATAAGCTGTTGTAATAAGCTATTTCTATAAGCTTACTTATCACTTTTATAATCATTAAAACTGATCCTAAAAGCCCTAACCCATCGGGTTATTGTTTCTAAACCAAACGTACCCATTTTGGATTTTTAAGATCATAAGCTATTTTCATAAGCTATAAGCCGCAAATCGATTTCGAGATTAAAAATACAAAGATTATGGATTATGGAATAGAAATGCAATTCGAACCATGCAAAGGGGGTATATATTGTAAATATTGAAACTTATATAGTTTTTGGGCCAAAAGTGTAAATACTCCAAAGTTAAACCACAAAGGCTTGTTTTGCTAATTTCCAAAGTTAAAGGTTTAATATTTTAAAAATATAATTAAAAGGGTTAAAAGTGTAAATTAATATATACCAAGGGTATATATTGTCATTTTCATATTCTCATGGGTATAAAATGTAATATTTTTGTATTAATTATAAAAATATATTTAAATATTATAAGACTCGATTTTATTAAAGCCCGACACATTTATCGTTTCATTCATCGATCGAAACACTATAAAATAATTATGTTATATATTTAACATAATTTATCATCCACTAGCTTTTGAAGAAACTTAAAAAGATAAAATCCTATCATTTAAACTATAACGTATCACGTTACTAGGGAATTTCATGTGAGGGGCTTTCATTTAGGTAGACATTTTGACGAGTTACTGGATTTACGATTTAAAGTGTCCTAGCTCCTCAAACGTTTACTACATGACCTCTGGATTATGATAGCCCGAACAGTGATACGATGTTTTCACAATTTAATAAACCAAATTAATCATTTACGTTAAACTTTATGAAATAAAGTTTTGAAACAATCAAACTAAGACTTGACATATTACCCCAGGTTGCGTGACGAGGCCGTTTATTTCCACTTGAATTACTTTTCACATCAATCAACTACCTTATTAAGGTGAGTTCATAGTCCCACCTTTACATGTTTTCTAAACTCCGTGGGGAGATACATGCTATAAACATGAATGCAAGTATTTTCCAACTGTATGCTATCCTGATATATTATTGCCTAAGTACCTCCATTTGCCATAAGGCCCCACTATCATGAACCGTTAATTACTTTGCGAAGTAAGCGCGAATGCCGTGAATAGATCTATTGGGACTGAACTTCCCCGTCCAGGTTCTGGTACATACATGGCCAGCGGACGCATTTCATTTGAGGAACTCCGGGTGTTTGGCAAAGCACCCGCTTGGGGCAACAACTTATGAATAACATTTACTTAAGGCTTCGGTGTCATGAGCTTAGTGCAATAATATAATATTGTTTACCATGATAATTGTATTCGTTGCAATTATTACTATTACATTGACTTGTATTCAACTATTACATTTCAAACCTGTGAATTTCACTCAACCTTTGTGTTGACCTTTTTAGCATGTTTATCTCAGGTAATTGAGCAACCTATGGCACGGAGTGGCATTGGACTTGAGGACGTCCAAACTTGTTATCATTCAAACTCTATGTTTTCATATGTATTTTGGGACCTCCTTTTGTAAAACTCTAAAATAATATTGAATGATAACTAAATTTTCCAAAACGTCTCTTTTGAGTCGTTTTCTACGATTATGACTGTTGATTCATGAAGTAATACCCCAATTTAGCTTCCTCTGCTATATGTCAAATATCGGGGTGTTACAGTATATATTTTTAAGGCTCGTTTAGGCTCGTGAGCCTAATCAATCTTTATATAAAAGCTCGGGATCAAGCTCGATTATTAAATGAGTATCCACTTTAATATATCCATTTCAATTACATCAATTATCAATTTGTATATAAGTTGCTTTTATCTTGTCTCAAAGATCTGTGTGGCTGTTCCAGTAATCCTTATATAACTATTTCAAGCAATGTGCCAATATTTTATCTTAATGGTTTCTCCAAAAACAAAACAATACCAAAACAATACACCTGAAGAAATATAAAAGATTACAAGACTGAATCGACACAATTTGGATGTCTACATGATCATACCAAGTTATTTCCACATTATTGTACTAAGTGCAAATTTTAGGATTACAACAAAGTTTCACCCAGACACTGGAAACAAAGGACAAGGTCAAAAATCTGCAATTTGGGTACGATCAAAATAGCAACCCGAAGGACCTCCCTTGGGTAAAAGAGCCAACTTAACTGATCCTTGTGCTCCCTCTTCCTCTGTCATGGTATCTGTGTGCCAATTTATACCAGTCTTAACATATCCAGGATGTACATAGTTAACACACATCTTTGGGTACTTCCTTGCAAGAACTCTAGTGTAGGCATTGAGCATGGCCTTAGACACACTATAAGCCGATAACATCTTCGACCACCCGTTGGCCTCAAGTTCATCATTACTCAGATCAGGTAAAAACTTCTCCACAAACCTATCAATCTTCTCTTCGGTTAAAGACGTTAGATCCTCAAGTTCCTTTCTTATTTGTTCATTGGGAATCCTCTGTATCAGACCCAATTAGTCTTCATATTAGACCATATGTCCAACATAAAAGTAGCCATAAGATATTTCAATACAACGACACTTACCTATAATTCACCTCGAATGGAAGAGACATTTACGATCCTAGCACTAAAAGTGGAATGTTGAAGGAGCGGAAGGAGTGATTGTGTTAAGTTCTTGACACCATAGTAGTTTGTGTCGAGGCATTCTTTTACCTTTTCATTGGTTGTTATCATCACCCCTTGAACGATATTTGTAGCCTTTCCTGAAAGGTAATACAAACTCAAATTTTAAATTTTATACATGAACTTGAGCTTAAATTAAAGTGACCCATAATACATGTATAACTTTACTTACCCAAGATGCCGGATCTATATTTAAGGCTCTTAGACCATCTTTATCAACTACAACTCCTGATGCTCCCACATTATTCACCTTATTAAATATATATAAAAATCACAATCAAAAGGTGTAAAAAGATGCCTTTCTTTTCAAGATTGTCTGAATGCTGAAAAGAGTGCTATACCAAGATATCATGTCTTCCGAATTTGGTTTGCACAAAATTTGCCAAAGCTTGTATGCTTTAAGGGTCTTGAACATCAAGCTGATGGTAAAGTACATTTGATAAACCAAGTCCATGGAGTGACGCCATGGCATCTGTACCCCTCTTTTCATTTTTGCCTGCGAGCAAAACTGTAACGCCAGAAGCTGCAAGCTGCCTAACTATCTCGAACCCAATACCCTTATTTGCTCCTGTCACAACTGCATACCTAGAAACAACAAACTTAACCAATCAAAAAATTAAATGTAGAATTAAGGAACTAACGCAATTAAAAGTAAGGTTCATGAACAATCTGTTATCCTAAAATGTGTCTCTGATGTTACTAAAATAGTACCATTCTGTAGATTGCTTCTCATTCGTCATTGTTGCTGCTGTTCTTTGATTTCTCTTCAGGTTACCCTTAGATATATTATACCTATAAGAGGATGAAAGATATGAGTCATTTATATACTAATCTAAATGCTAGGATTTGTTTGATATAGGATTTGTCAACATGTGTATGGCGTTAAATCAAACATTGAATTTTAACGAACCAAATTCACATGTTAGCAGAGGCCGGCCTAAATGGTCGTCATATACCGCCAATTTTTTTAATTATGTTTTGTTGGGTAAAATAACTTTAAACTAACATGTTATGGTAGCGTTTATACAGGTTGGAATTCTTACAAGATAAAAGGCTTACCACAAAACTTAAGATAAAAAGCACAGTTGAACCATCACACATTTGTATAACTATTTGACAGATAAAGTATATTGGTAAAATATCAACGAAAATGAAAGATGCTCAAAATAATACCAATATGCAGCATAAGAAACAGCTTCAAGTTACCAATCATTTCTATTGAGGAAGTAAAACAACGGAAGAACTTTGGTCTATTACTTTCAAGCTATGTAAAAAGGATGTTTATAATAAGCAAACCGACACCAGAACTAACGAGAAATATGATTTTGATATCACATGCTGAGGACAAAAATGTTACCAATGCAGTCTCGTTACTTTCATGAAACAACTTATCAGTTAAACCATAATATACAAATTTACACTACAATGAAAATTAGACACGAAGAGGAGACGGGTTAAAAAATCTAATGTAAAAATGAGCAGAACATAATGAAACTTGGTGTCAATAGTGACTATCAAGTTATCAACACATGGGTCAGCAGAAAATGTGTTTCAAAATATTTGTCTAATTACGGAAAGATATATGTAGCATGCCTAAACAAATATACGTAGTTAGACATTGCTATCTTACTCGTAACTCAAACTGAGTGTTATCCTCAATTTATTGAGTCGAACAAGGAAGTTCGGTCACTCTACGATGGAGCTTCGGTCTTTAATTAGTTAATGTT
>BQNB010028394.1:0-56687 GCA_026074375.1 Tanacetum coccineum | reverse complement strand
AAGTAAAACACGACTAAGCCTCATATCCTGTATAAAAACCGAAAGGTATATATCGAGGGGATGTCAAGTTTTCGTAGCCCAAGTAATGGAGAAGAAGTCGAACGAGAAACGACAGGAAGACATACCGGTAGTCAGAGAATTCCTGAAAGTGTTTCTTAAAGATCTACCTGGCCTTCCTCCCGTTCGTCAAGTAGATTTCCAGATCGACTTAATTCTAGGAGCTGCACTGGTAGCTCGTGCTCCTTACAGATTGGCTCCTTCAGAAATACAGGAACTATCTGATCAACTTCAAGAGTTAGTAGACCGAGGTTTTATCTGACCAAGTACTTCACCTTGGGGAGCTCCTGTCTTATTTTTCAAAAAGAAAGACGGATCTTTCAGAATGTGTATTGATTACCGAGAGTTAAAGAAACTCTATTGGTGGCCTAACATGAAGGTAATCATCGCTGAATATGTTGGCAAATGTTTGACATGTTCTAGAGTTAAGGCAGAATGTCAGAAGCCATCCGGCTTACTGGTACAACCGGAGATTCCTGTGGAAGTGGAAGAGAATAACGATGGACTTCGTTACAAAACTGCCAGAACCTCAAACAGACATGACACAATCTGGGTCATTGTCGATCGCCTTACCAAATCAGCACATTTCATCCCTACTCGAGAGACAGATAATATGGAATCCCTTACAAGGTTATACATCAAAGAAATAGTCTCCCGGCATGGAGTGCCAATATCTATCATCTTGGATCATAACAGTCATTTCACATCCAGATTCTGGCAATCATTACAAAGTGCTTTAGGTACTCAATTAGACATGAGTACGTCATATCATCCCAAAACTGATAGGCAAAGTAAAAGGACCATCTAAACACTCGAAGACATGCTTCGAGCCTGTGTTATAGATTTTGGAAAAGGATGGGAAAAACACTTACCATTAGTAGAATTTTCTTACAATAATAGTTACCATGCTAATATTAAGACAGCACCATTTGAGGCACTTTATGGTCGAAAGTACAGATCACCTGTTTGCTGGGCCAAAGTTGGAGATGTTTAACTTACGAGACCATAAATAATCCATGAAACCACTGAAAAGATAGTGCAAATTCGACAACGCTTACATGTTGCAAGAGACCGGCAGAGAAGTTATGCCAATATAAGACAAAAGCCTATATAATTTCAAGTTGGAGATCGATTTATGTTAAAAGTTTCACCTCGTAACGGTGTCATCCGATTCGGAAAACGAGGAAAGCTTAATCCCCGGTACATTGGACCTTTCAAAATCCTTGAACGGATTGGCCCAGTGGCATATAAACTTGAGCATCCTGAAGAGCTCAGTAATGTCTACAATACTTTCTATGTTTCTAATCTAAATAAATGCTTATCTGACGAATCCCTTGTCATTCCAATGAAATAGCTTCGACTCGATGACAAACTTAACTTTGTAGAAGAACCAGTGGAGATTATGGATTGAGAAGTCAAGAAATTGAAAGAAAGTCGTATTCTTATAGTCAAAGTAAGATGGAACTCTAAAAGAGGACCATAATTTATGTGGGAACACGAAGATCAAATTCGTGCCAAGTATTCACATCTGTTTTCAAGCATCACTTCGGCATCCAACTAAATCTCGGGACGAGATTTATTTTAAGGGAGGGAGACTATAACAACCCATAATTTTCATCAATGTAATTATCCATCTATTAAATTAGATGCATTGTAATATCCATCTATTATATATATACCACATTTTTACAGGGAAAATTTTGCTTTATCTCATTATGCAACGTAACTTGCATCTCTAACATAAACGAGCTCACGCAACCTCTACCAATGCCATCTATATCTATGTTTATATCATGTAGACATCCTAATATGTCAAGTCTATATCTTAATATCATTTTACCAAGTACATTATCCATTTAACGTACCATTTACAATGTTATGTCAAAACAAACATTAAACGTTTATATCAAAACCCTAACTATATGTAATGTATACATATAAAATGAATGTGCAAACCTTCAAGCATGTGTACAAGTGTAAAATGCAAATTCACAACATTTGAATATCTTTTCCGTCTTAAATCAGTTACAACATTTCTAAAGCCCCAATGTAATAAGTCATTAATGCAAAGAAAGTCAAACCAGGTCATCTTACCTCCTAAATCACATTTAGTTTCTTACTACCACTTAAGTTACAAGGTACAAACACTAATGCATGACATCTAAACCCTAAACTAAACCTTAAGTCATCCTAAAACCCTAATCTCAAAACCCTAAACCCCTAAACGAAACCCTAAAACCCTAATTTCATTTTAAACCTAAAACTAAACCCTAAACCTTAATCCTAACATTAACCATTAATCCTAAACCCTAATCCTAACATTAAACCTTAATCCTAAACCCTAATCCTAACATTAAACCTTAATCTTAAACCCTAATCTATCCTAAACCATAACCCTAACTTGAATTAAAACCCTAAACCCTAAGCCAAAACCAAAACCAACCCGACACCCCTTTTCTTTCATTTTTGACCCATTTCCAACCAAGATAGCTCTAAAGCACCACCATGACCTCACCACCATGTCACTAGCAGCTACCCAAGCACCTCCATCACCACCCTTGAGCTCTAAGTCTCCCTATCACCCCTATGATAACCGTGACCCCCTCCACACCCTTCCACCTTTCATATCTAGTTTCCTAGCTCTCAAGACTCACCATATAGCATCCATTAGTTATTTACACTAGCCTTGACACTAATCAAACACCAAAACTTAGGCACCAAGCCCATTTGAGCCCTATAAAAGCCGAAACACACGCACTCTTTCAATCACACCTCAAATCTTTATCACCACTCAAATGGAGTCTTAAACAAGATAAAGGAAGACTAAGGAGGATCAAAAGAAGTTCCTAAGATCAGAATTGAAGCCAATAATCAAGAGAATGAAGTCATTGAAGTCATTTCTAGGCGTACGAAACCAAAAACACCATATTGACCCATTTTAGCTCAAGTAAGCTCAAAATCTTGTTCAATAAGGTCATGATCTGTTTTAGAACTTTTATTAGACTTGTTAAGATCCTATATGAACTCTTGTTAAAGACTTGAATCCTCAAACCCATGAGTTTTTAGTTAAAACCCTAAAAACGACCAGTTTTGAATTATTTATAAGCTAACGAATCAATTTTCTAAACTTTTGAAACGATAGAACATCATATTTTTGCTTATTCTAGATAAGCTATAACCAGTCAAATATCATTTGGAACCCTAAATTAGCTTGCATGGCTTTTTTTGGACTTGATTTTGCAAATGTTTCATCATATGTGTATATATCGGAAACTTTTTGAAATTTATAACTAGATGGGCTGAAAAAGTCATTTCCTAAAGTTATAACTATAAGGACCTGTCTTGCCAAGTAATCAAAGATAAGGTTTAAATAATATAAACTTTATAAAAAAATAGGACAAAACTTGAAAAAGTTTATAAACCAAGGGTAAATATATGCCATTTTTGTATCTAAAAAATATAAAATATAATCTATTTATATATATTAATTTTATAAGACTCATTCTTATTAAACCCGATACATCAAACGTTATTAATCGCGATCGACGCATTATTAAACAATTACGATATATATTAAACGTAACATATCATCAACATAGCTTTAGAGAAACTTAAAATCTTATCGTATTACATTACTAAGAAGTTTATATTGAGGAGGTTCCATTTGATATTTTTTTGACGATTTTGCTGTATACAATTGAAAGTGCCGACTCCTCAAACGATACTACATGCCTCAAGATATGATACCCCGAAATATACAATATTTTCCCAAAATTATTAAATTAAAGTACTACATTAAACTCTATGTAGGTTTTGAAATATAAACCCAACACACCAGACTTGACATATTTACCCCAGGTTGCTGTGACGAGCCGTTACTATTCACTTTGAAAAATACTTTGCCATCAGATCAGATTTCCCTGTTTAAAGTGAGTTCATAGCCTCGCATTTTAAATCTTCTAATGTTTCATAAACCCGCGAGGGGGATACATGCTATAAACCATAATACAGTGTTTTTCCAACTGTATGCTATCCTGATATATTATTGCCTAAGTCCTTACTTTTGCCATTAAGACCCCACTATCATGAACCGTTAAATACATTTAGTAGAAACGCGAATGCTGTGAATAACTCTATTTGGTACTGAACTTCATCGTTTGTGTACCTATACATGCACTTCGAATTTGAATCGACTATGCGGAGTGTTTGGCAAGGCAACCCGTTTGTGGAACTTCTTATGATTATTACTTATCCTCAAGGTCTCAGAGTCATGAGCATCGGCAATAATACTGTTTTCTATAATAATTGTACTCATTGCAATTATTACACTTATGGGTGTATAACAACGTAACCCACTATTGAACTTGTATTCAAAATGTTTAACATAAACCTATGAATTTCACTCAACCTTTGTGTTGACTTTTTAGTATGTAACTGAGCAGCTTATGGCACGGAGTGGCACGGACTTGAAGATGACTAAACTGTTATCATTCAAACTTTATGTTTCTAGATGTTTGAGATCTCTCTTTTGTAGAAACTCTGATGAATAAATGAATGATAACTAAATTTTCCAAAAACGTCTCTTTACGATTCGTTTTCTATGATTATGACTGTTGTACTATAAAATAATACCCCAGATTAGCTTTCGCTGCTATATATGTCAAAATGGGGGTGTTATATCATCCTTCTTCACCACAGGTTTTCCTTTCTTATTTAGCTGCACATTTCTGTTTCCACCATTTTCGTAAGTCTTTCTATTCTTCACATTTATGAACCCCTCATTATCTTTTTGCTTTTCCTGCACTTTCTCTTATGTTCTTTCCTTCTTGTGACATTTAACAACTGAATGGCCAAATACCTTACAATGAGAACAAATTGAAGGTTTCCAATCATATTTTATAATCTGTTTTTACAAAATAACTGATTTCCCATCTTTCTTTACACTTGTACAACACATCAATGTAATCCTCTAATCCTTTTTGAGCATTTATCTCAACTAGTACTCTAGCATATTCAAGTATGTCCATCCTCTGAGTGCATATTCTAGTAGTCATAGCATCCATTATCAATGGGGTGCCAATTCTACTAGCTAGTGCACTTAAACCCTTAGCACTCCATGCTTCCAGAGGTATGTTCATCAACTTGATCCACAATGAAAGTGAAAGGTTTAGTTTTGTCTAAATTTGATATTCTGGATCCCATTTTTTTATACCACTTTTGTTTTATTGTTACATATCATTTCCACTTTTTATAATAGTTTTAAGTCCTTCGAAGCATTTTTATAATATGAACTCAAAGTTGCCATTTACATGATTAAGAGTTGTTTTAGTCCAAATTTTCTCCACATCCATATTTTAAGTGATAATGAGTTTCTTGTATAGTTATTTATAACCAACAAAGTAACCACAAGTAGATGATTCCCATTTCTTACTTCTTTCTAATATCATTTCTTCATCAAATATCACAAACTCCTAGCCATTTTCATTCAGCACAGTTGATATAAGACTCATCTTATTGTCCTCATTCTCCTTACTGTTAATTAATTTTTCAGCATAACTTTTTACAGTCTTATTTTCATCACCATTATCCATACATGTTTTATTAGTATCTTTCATGTTTATGTTCATAGCAACACCAATCTCAGTATTCATAGTTTGTACATTTACATGCAAAGGAACTGGACTTACATTGATCGGATGATTGAGTTGATTTTCACCATCACTGATCAGATCACACTTATCCTGATTGTCATTCTCCTTCGCCAAATTGCTACAATTTTCATCATTATCCACCTTATCATTGTTATCCTTCAGCAAACCACTCCCAATTTCACAAACCCTGACTTCCTGATGAATTTCCCCAATTTCCTTACAATCATCATTACTCAAATCATTTTACAATTGCTCACCGTTATCATACCAATGGTTGACCGTTTTTGATATTTTAAGACAAACTGTATCTCCGATATACTCATGGTATCTTCATGCGGCCGCTGTGTTCGTCGGCGTTTATTAACTATTTTTCAAAAATTCCCCAAATCAAAAATTATAACAACGTTATGCTGTTGATTTGTAATTTCTGATGCAGTTTGCAACTAATTTGTTTTGTAATTCCCGAATGGAGCACGTGTCTTTTTTTTATGAAATAATGTGAAAATGGAAAAAAATTAAGGGGACAAAGAAGCTTTTTTTTTAATGTTAATGTTTTAACACATTTAATTTAAAACTAAAGGGTTTGTGTCTCGACGGTACCTCATGTTGTGTGAGAAGCTCTCTAACCAAATGGTTGCAGGTTCAAGTCTTACTTAGGATATGCGAGATAGTTTTGTGGTGTAATATTGTAAGAGAATTAAAAATCATTGTTCTGAAAAATTAAAAAAATTAACTTAAAAAGCCAGCATATGTTAGACCTTGCAAAGTCGTAAATTATTTTAACACATTACCAGCCAAATAAACTAAACAAAACTGAAATGGGTAACAGTTTTGCAAAAAACAAAAGTCAACCTACTTATATTTTGCGTTAACTCGTCTTCATATACGTACAATTCTACATATTATACCCTTTTTCATATACGTGTCATGTAACACCCCCAAAATCACAACAACGCAGCGGAATACCACTTGGGGTGCTACTTCATAGTCCGTACGCACAAGTCACAGAAAACGACCTCTACAGAGACGTTTTAAGATAGATTTCACATTTGATATATTAAAATCATAGTTTACAAAGGATCCCATTTATAATGCAACAGAAAAACATTTTTTTAAAACGTTTATTGAAAGGTACTTAAGTTATTAAGCCTTCAAAAATATATATATCCGCGCGGCTCAAATGCTCCCAATGCTCCACTAGCAAAATAGTAACCTGAGAAAATACATGCTAAAATGTCAACAATAATGTTGGTGAATTCATAGGTTTAAGTAAAAGCAGTGTTGAAATAATTTAAGAATATATCAGTAGTAAAGAGCTAGCGTTAAAACATTCAAATAGTTTATTTCTGAAATCTAAGTAGTGATTCAATAAGTCAAGAAATGCTAATGTAATCAAACAGTTTAGGGGACCACAAGATTTAAGTGATGGTGGATTAAGTACTTATTCCGAAGTCCAAAACAAGTAAGGTAGACAATAGAAACAAATTCACCAAGTCTAAATATATAATATTGAACTAAGCTCTTGACCCCGAAGCCTTAACTGTCTGTCTGCCTAAATAGGTAGGGTGCCTGCCATAAACAGCCTTACAGTTTCTTTAAATGGTTAATGCCACCATGATCTACTTGTGGACCATAATTTCGATGAAGTTTGTTACGTCCCGATAGTTATATCCACAAACACTAAGCGCTCACTATAATGCAATTGTCGGTTCATATATTAGGGACTTAGATGACACTGTGTGGTAACTTAAGGCATTAATTCAGGCAATAATTGGATAGCTTACAAGTTTAAACCACTTGTGTCCGTAGTATAACAGTCATTCTAAAATTCACGGTTTTGCAAATATAGGTATTACGATCTCAAATCATGTAGTAATCAAATCAAGCTTTAGTAAAAATAATCATGTAACGCTTACGTTATAGAAATCAATAAGTTTATGTAGTAAAATGAGCACAGTTTCTCACCCAAATACTCTGTTTAAGAAAAACCATCAAAAGAGAAAAGATGGGGCTATGAACTCACCTCGATGTTGAAGAATAGATTGGCAGAGATTGCTCATATAAAGCACAGCTACGAACGGAAAACAGTACGACTCGGCCAAGAAGTTGACAGCTTACTTAACAGGGCGTAAGACCCACTAGCCTAGGATGATGCGTTTGGGTTTCCCGATGAATGGTTACATCAACGTGACACGTTGATAAAGATTTAGATTTTCAAGTTGGTATTAGTTGGTGTTGGTTAATATAAATTAAATCTTGAAAATAAGCAAAGCAAAAGTGTGTAATATATTCTAGTTTATATTACTTATGAAGATGAAATAGTATATAATTCATATGGTGAATTATATAACAAAGACAAACAACCAAAAGAATAATAGGAAGTGTATATATAATACGCGACACGTATTTTATATAAGAAAGACTACCAGAAAGATATTATATAAGAAGACGTGAAAAAAAATAATTAAAACGGAGATATAATTTCGACACGTTTTCAGAAATCATTTATTAAATTAATAAATGTTCTTGCTTTAATGTACCGCACGTTTTAAGTTTTAAATTTAGTAACGTGTTTGTAAAGCTTTTACAAAAGTTGTGTTTTTATCTTCTAATCGAGAATTATAAAATATCATTTTATAATTTAGTATTTCGTTACGCGTTTTAACTAGACTAGTTGTCTCGTTTGTAAAAATGTAGCTTTCGTTCATGTACCGGTTTATTGTATCATTACAATTTAATATTCTTAAAAACTATATATACTTCATCCGTTATCTTGTTTCTTATAAAATGAATAGCATTATAGTGAATATTTACGAAGTATAGGAAGTATAGCTTTTTCGGGCATGACCTAAATCATTTATTAAAAACATTTTCCATTATTTATAAAATCTATTGTTTCCCTTATTATTATATATTGCAAATATTCGCGTGTTTCAATATATTATATATATATATTTACATAAATATTTGTCGAGATCAAATAAGATCAAAGGTTTCCAATCATATTATACTCTCAGCTTTTTCACAAACTGCTTTCCATCTTCTTTACACTTGTACAACACATCAATGTAATCCTCTAATCCTTTTTGAGCATTTACCTCAACTAGTACTCTAGCATATTCAAGTCCTCTGAGTGCACATTCTAGTAGTCATAGCATCCGTTATCAATGGGGGGCAATTCTACTAGCTAGTGCACTTAAACCCTTAGTACTCCATGCTTCCAGAGGTATGTTCATCAACTTGATCCACAATGAAAGTGAAAGGTTTAGTTTTGTCTAAATTGATATCAGGATCCCATTTTTATACCACCATTAGTTTATTGTTAACAATCCATAGTCCACTTTTAATAATAGTTTAAAGTCCTTGAGCATTATTAAATTTGAACACAAAGATGCCATTTCCATGATTAAGAATATGTTTTAGTCCAAATTTACTCCACATCCTATATAAGTGATAACTGAGTTCTTGTATAGTCATCTTATAACCAACAAAGTAACCACAAGTAGATGATTCCCATTTCTTACTTCTTTCTAATATCATTTCTTCATCAAATATCACAAACTCCTAGCCATTTTCATTCAGCACAGTTGATATAAGACTCAGCTTATTGTCCTCATTCTCTTTACCGTTAATTAATTTTTCAGTATAACTTTTTACAGTCTTATTTTCATCACCATTATCCATACATGTTTTATTAGTATCTTTCATGTTTATGTTCATAGCAACACCAATCTCAGTATTCATAGACTGTACATTTACATGCAAAGGAACTGGACTTACATTGATTGGATGATTGAGTTGATTCTCACCATCACTGCTCAGATCACACTTATCCTAATTGTCATTCTCCTTCGCCACTACAATTTTCATCATTCTCCACCTTATCATTGTTATCCTTCAGCAAACCACTCCCAATTTCACGAACCCTGACTTCCTGATGAATTTCCCCAATTTCCTCACAATCATCATTACTCAAATCCTTTTGCAATTGCTCATCGTTATCAACCAATGGTTCACCATTTTTGTTATTTAAGGCACAAACTGTATCTCCGAATCTCTTAGGTATCCTCATGCGCCGCTGCGATCGTCGGCGTTTATTCGACATTTTCAAAAATTCACCAAAATAAAAAATTTAACAACCGTATGATGTAGATTTGAATTCTGAGCAGTTTGCACTAATTTGTTTTGTAATTCGAATTGTAGAACGAGCTTTTTTTAAGAAATAATGGTGAAAATGGAAAAAAATTAGAGGGAAAAAAGCTATTTTTTAATGTTAATGTTTTAACACATTTAACTTAAAAGCGAAGGGTTTGTGTCTCGACGGTAACTCATGTTGCGTGAGAAGCTCTCTAATCAAATGGTTGCAGGTTCAAGTCTTACTTAGGACATGCGAGATAGATTTGTGATGTAATATTGTGAGAGAATTAAAAATCATTGTTCCGAAAAATTAAAAAAATTAACTTAAAAAGCCAGCATATGTTAGACCTTGCAAAGTCGTAAATTATTTTAACACATTACCTGCCAAATGAACAAAACAAAACTGAAATGGGTAACAGTTTTGCAAAAAACAAAAGTCAACCTACTTATATTTTGCGTTAACTCATCTTCGTATACGTACAATTCTACATATTATACCCTTTTTCATATATGTATGATGGTACGTGTCAAATCCATACAACTTTATAAAACTCAAATGTACATTTGTCCCAAATCCAAATATTACTCTTTGGTGTGATATTTGTAGCCTTTTGCATTTTTTAATAATACAACAAGGTATATATGTGATTTGTATAACTAGTACAGTAAAATGTTAATACGTCACTTGCTATGTAAAGGATGAAATGATGAAATAGACAACTCACATTTTTTGTCATTCAAGTGGTCAAAGTACTAGCTTTTGTTCATAAGTCTTTGCCTTTGTTCATAAGGTATATCACTTGGAGCTTGGAAGTAAATGAAACCCAAAATTGAAAACCCCAAATCAAGAACCCTAAATCTCCAAATGAACGGGCCTCATCCAACATCCCAACACCCTAATCAGTAGTAAAGAGCTAGCGTTAAAACATTCAAATAGTTTATTTCTGAAATCTAAGTAGTGATTCATAAGTCAAGAAATGCTAATGTATAATAAAAACAGTTTAGGGGACCACAAGATTTAAGTGATGGTGGATTAAGTACTTATTCCGAAGTCCAAAACAAGTAAGGTAGACAATAGAAACAAATTCACCAAGTCTAAATATATAATATTGAACTAAGCTCTTGACCCCGAAGCCTTAACTGTCTGTCTGCCTAAATAGGTAGGGTGCCTGCCATAAACAGCCTTACAGTTTCTTTAAATGGTTAATGCCACCATGATCTACTTGTGGACCATAATTTCGATGAAGTTTGTTACGTCCCGATAGTTATATCCACAAACACTAAGCGCTCACTATAATGCAATTGTCGGTTCATATATTAGGGACTTAGATGACACTGTGTGGTAACTTAAGGCATTAATTCAGGCAATAATTGGATAGCTTACAAGTTTAAACCACTTGTGTCCGTAGTATAACAGTCATTCTAAAATTCACGGTTTTGCAAATATAGGTATTACGATCTCAAATCATGTAGTAATCAAATCAAGCTTTAGTAAAAATAATCATGTAACGCTTACGTTATAGAAATCAATAAGTTTATGTAGTAAAATGAGCACAGTTTCTCACCCAAATACTCTGTTTAAGAAAAACCATCAAAAGAGAAAAGATGGGGCTATGAACTCACCTCGATGTTGAAGAATAGATTGGCAGAGATTGCTCATATAAAGCACAGCTACGAACGGAAAACAGTACGACTCGGCCAAGAAGTTGACAGCTTACTTAACAGGGCGTAAGACCCACTAGCCTAGGATGATGCGTTTGGGTTTCCCGATGAATGGTTACATCAACGTGACACGTTGATAAAGATTTAGATTTTCAAGTTGGTATTAGTTGGTGTTGGTTAATATAAATTAAATCTTGAAAATAAGCAAAGCAAAAGTGTGTAATATATTCTAGTTTATATTACTTATGAAGATGAAATAGTATATAATTCATATGGTGAATTATATAACAAAGACAAACAACCAAAAGAATAATAGGAAGTGTATATATAATACGCGACACGTATTTTATATAAGAAAGACTACCAGAAAGATATTATATAAGAAGACGTGAAAAAAAATAATTAAAACGGAGATATAATTTCGACACGTTTTCAGAAATCATTTATTAAATTAATAAATGTTCTTGCTTTAATGTACCGCACGTTTTAAGTTTTAAATTTAGTAACGTGTTTGTAAAGCTTTTACAAAAGTTGTGTTTTTATCTTCTAATCGAGAATTATAAAATATCATTTTATAATTTAGTATTTCGTTACGCGTTTTAACTAGACTAGTTGTCTCGTTTGTAAAAATGTAGCTTTCGTTCATGTACCGGTTTATTGTATCATTACAATTTAATATTCTTAAAAACTATATATACTTCATCCGTTATCTTGTTTCTTATAAAATGAATAGCATTATAGTGAATATTTACGAAGTATAGGAAGTATAGCTTTTTCGGGCATGACCTAAATCATTTATTAAAAACATTTTCCATTATTTATAAAATCTATTGTTTCCCTTATTATTATATATTGCAAATATTCGCGTGTTTCAATATATTATATATATATATTTACATAAATATTTGTCGAGATCAAATAAGATCAAAATAACCGAACACACCCCTATATGGTGTTAACCCACAATCCAAAACAGGCATATGTGCGTGTAATTACAATCCAAACACCCTGAAAGCTGTTAAACGTATAAATCAAACACACCCGAATGCTGTTTGCTGCAATACAAACGCTCAGGTTGGGCGCTGCTGTTCCCAAACGCACCCTTAAGGGTATTAAACACAGATAATGAAAATATATACATAACATTTTTATTTAACCATTTTCACCATTTGATCCGGATTTTATATTTTTAAAGTCTTTCGTTTATTTTGTTAATCGATGCTTATAAACCAAACGCACCCTTGGCTGATTTTGTTAACCCGACGCACCCTTCGCTGATGGAAAGCCAAACGAACCCTCTTGGTGAAAAAACCAATTCCCAACGCACCCTTTGGTGCTTTCAAGACAAACCAAATGCACCCTTTTGCATTATTATACACCAAACGCACCCTTGGTGCATAGAAAAACCAACCGCGCCCTTGTGGTGATAAACCAAGCGCACCCAACGGTGGTGCAAACCACAAAAACAGACGCCCCTTGCGGCTGCAAAACCAAACCCGATGCACCCTTGGGTGGTGGTCGCGGTGGTCAGTGGTGTGGGGGCTGCGATTGGGCTGTGGTGACGATGGTACGTGGCAATGGGGGTGGTGGGTGGCTTTGGTGGAGATGGTGACAGCCGGTGGTGAGGATGCGCGGGCGGTGGTGGCTGTCATTAGGATGTGGCAGAGGGCAGTGGCGGTGAAGTGGATGGTGGTGGCGGGCTAGGAGCGTGGAGGCGCTTTTTGAATTGGTGGATTCGGGTAGATCGGGGAATGAGAACCAATTTTGGTTTCGGCAAAAAAACTCGCCGGAAGTTTTTCCGACGGCGGCGTGGTGGCGGGTGCCGGAATCGGCGGGTTCGGCTGCCGGATGGTTTGAGGGGGAGAGTGTCTGTGTGTTTATAATTTTTGTAACTGAATGAAAATTGTGTATAATTTTAGTATATATTAATTTAAATATAAAAAGTTAAAAAAATGGCAAGTTACAATAGCTAGGGTTAAGAGTGTAATATTTCCAGGGACCAACGTTTAATTGTTGAGAAAACTGTAATAAAATATTGGTCAGGGACCATTTGAGCGACTTAGCGGATGATTCAGAATACGAAACTTGCGCCATTGTTTTCCAAATAATTTTTCCAACAAAAATGAGTATTTACTTGATAGTATTTCATAAATATATTTTTATAACATTTATAAAAATATTTGTTATTTATTTGGTGACCCGGTTATGTCTTGTCCGAAAGAAAAAATGATTTATTAACTCGAATATTTGTGTTTTTAAATAAACGCTTTTGAACAAAAATGAAATAATTTATTAAATATTTTTATTTAATAAAAAGTAATAACTAAATATAATTTAATTATTTTTTTTGTCGGTACTCGCCGTTCTCGTTTTTAAATCAAATAAGTTTGAAAAATAAATTTGTAAGTGAGAGATGTGTAATAATAAATATGATTTATTATTTAAATGAGTTTTAAAATTTTTTTACCGGTTACGTGATTATCGTTTTTAGTTGACAATAAAAGGTAAAAAGGGTCAAAGTCAAGTCAGACTCAAAAAATCAAAGGGTAAAATAGTCATTTAAAGTTCTGAAAATTACCGGTTGTTACATGTCAAACCCATACAACTTTATAAAACTCAAATGTACATTTGTCCCAAATCCAAATATTACTCTTTGGTGTGATATTTGTAGCCTTTTGCATTTTTTAATAATACAAGGTATATATGTGATTTGTATAACTAGTACAGTAAAATGTTAATACGTCACTTGGTATGTAAAGGATGAAATGATGAAATAGACAACTCACATTTTTTGTCATTCAAGTAGTCAAAGTACTCTTTTTCTTGCTAGCTTCTTACTAGCATTTTTTAATAAAATTTCTAATTGCCGTTCAAAAAAAAAAATGAAACCCAAAATATCTTTGAAAAGATCGAAGCAACTCATTGTTTGCCGGATATATGTCGTACAAAAGTTAAGAGTACATGACTTTTTCTCAAAGATAAAAACTGTTAGGCGATTTTAGTGTTATCGACGGCCATTTAGGTAATGGTGATTTACTAGAGACCAATGAGGTTTCATGTTCGACTCGGATACGAGTTAGGGAAGTGTGGAGTACACATTCGTTGAGTTAACATGAAATCTATCTCGACAGAAACTGGGTGTTTGGAGTTTACGCCTTAACCAATAAGGTTACGCCGTAATGTTTTTAACAGAATCAAAGCCTATTTGGTTTACGACGTAACGGGTATTGTTACGCCGTAACAAGTAAAACATGTAAAACATTACGCCGTACCACTTTAAGTTACGCCGTAAAGTATAGTCTGTTGGTTAAAAAAAGTTCGAGTTTAACGGATTCTAACCGCCCAAAACAAACCAAAAACTGTCTTAATATCAGATATAATATAACCCTTGCCCTTTTTGTGTTTTGAATATTCTAATATTAGTCCTTCGACTATTTGACGTTTGTCAGTTTTATTAAAATATGTACCGTGTTGACGGTGGCAAATTTATGAGATTGAGGTGATTTATGGTTATATGGTGTATAATAATCACTTTTAAAGGGTATTATCATGTTATTTATGTTCCGGGTGGTTGACCCGTGAATTTTTAAGAAATACCGAAAACGAGTCATGGCACGTCCGTTAATGTCCAAATGAGTTTTTGGGAAGTATAACGTGAAAATATATCGAGTAAATACTCTAAGTTATTGGAAAAGTATTTTTAAAATGAATAAAAATGCTAAATAACTTCGGAAAATATTTTACCATCACGGGTTTTTAGTATTAAGTGAACCCGACACGAAAAAAAGCAATCCCGAGCCCCTAGGATTCCCTAGCCGCGGGTTCTAGACAAGGAGGAGACAAGGTGGCACTGTTTTAGCAAGGTGGGTACAAGGATTGTCTTATATGCATTTGTTTGATACCAAAACACACATAGTGCATTTGTTTTCAAAAATCAAAAACTTCTTTTCTCTCTTTCTTTCTCTTGTTCGTCCGAACATAACACACACACACACACACACACACTTATAATTTTTGAAATTTGATAAAAAAACATGAGAGTTTGGGTACTTCCGGGTTAATTCTAGTGCACGGGTTAACATTTAAACAACGTTTGGGTTGTTTGGTTCGTGTCGATCTTGTTCAAAAGTGACAATTTTTGTAAGTCGTCTTATCTTAAATATTTTATACTTTGAATACCTTATGATGCATAGATGTTAGTTGTACAAGTTGAGCGTCGTGAAAATCAAAACTCGAAAATAAAATGAAGGAATAAAAGGGTGCATTTGGTTCGAAAATAAAAGGAAAGAAAAAGGGGTTTTGTTAGTTTTAATATTGTGGTCATGATGGTTGAAAAACATGTATTTGCTATGTAGCTTATTTTGTATATGGCTTATTTATGAGTTCGAATGGCTTATTTTGGGCTTATTAGCTCACGGCAAATTTGAGGTAGCACAAGGAAAGTGTATTTGGTTATTACCCTAGTATGTCATATTTGTGTGGACTATTATTATAGCTTATGGTGATAACCAAATACGATACGTAGCTTATTAGCTTATTTTAAGCTTAAGTATGTAGATTTTGGAGCTTATGGGCTCACGGCCCAATAAGCCCTTTTAAGCCATGGCTTATGAGGGGCTTATTGTGGTTACTTATGGTTTGGGCTTATTTTCACTAATGGGCTTTATATTGGGCCCGGAATATATTGTATATATATATAAATCTCTTAATGGATCTTTATTGGGCCTTAAAGCCCAATAAGCGTTAACTAGTTGTTTTGAGAGTTTTGACGGACTTTTGAAAAGCGAAACATGTTTATGAATTTATTTTGAAAGTCGTTTGGGAAATACGTTTTGGTGAACATTGCGAAACATGGATTCTTGGTATTTTGTTGGAAAATGGTGAAATAGTGGAAAATTGTTTGAAATTAAGGTTCAAAACCTTGGAAAACGTTGTATAAACGTACGGGTCATGTCAAAATTTCGTAAAAAGTCTATACTTAGAATTTTTACTCAAAACGCGATTTTTAATAAAATAATAAAATATTATTATTTTAATAAGTCGACTAAAAGATGAAAAATATAATTTTTCTCGAAACTTCTCTAAGATGTTTAACGTAAATAAACGTTTCTTTTCGTATAGTATAAATGGTGTATTTATGGTAACTAAGTGTACCGAATGGAATTATCAAAGTATATTTATAAGTATTTATTATCTTATATTACTTAACTATTTTACTTAAATAGTATAAGTATATTATACCGAGATATGAGTTGGGATATGGTATCATTTGAAGTTAAGTCGTCAACCATCACACCACTAAAACGTTAAAGATAACCGTACAACACATCTGACTCCTATGCATCAAACCTGAAAACTATTTTGGAAATGAATGATTAAAATCAGACATTAATTGGAATAGGTCGTGTTCGGACGTCATTGCATTTGCTTGTGTGATATTGAGTTGGCTGATTGAGACCTTTGCTTGAGGTGAGTTCTCGTAGCCCCATTTTTAAATCTTTTCTGTTGGGGGAAAATGATACTCAAATGTGTTTTGAACTGTTTTCTGAACTGTGCGAAACGTGGTTTTGTTTTTGGGACAATTACGTGCTTATGACTGCTATGTGAATATTATGTGGTTTGATTGTACTTGCATGCATCGAGGTGCATGGCAATGTATGTGATTGGCAAGGATTTTCCATGTCTTGTGTGGTCCTGCCTTAATCTAGTGCTCCAGCTGGTAGGCCCTTTAGGTGCGTAAGTGACATATCGGAGTTGCGACTCCAAGAGCATTGGTATATGCTGGTTTGGTGACTAGCGGGGATGCTAGGTCATCGTACATGATTAGCAGGGATGCTAAGTCATGGGTTTGTTCACATATATTCACTATCATATTGCACAATTGTCCACTGTTGAAAATATTGGCACAACGACTGGGTTTTGAGTCAAACCTACGAGCTCACCAACATTATTGTTGACGTTTTCGAGTATCATTTTCAGGCGAAGTTAATGATCGTTAAGGTTGTGGTTCATGTAGCAGACTTTTAGAGAATCCCATAGGAATCTTGTTTGAGAAGTCTTGCATTTGAAGTATGTTATGGATTAGTTTTCTTAAGGATTGAGGTTTAAGATTGAATGGACCCCTGCGTGGGCTTATAATTGTAATAATTGGCGACTATGTGTTGTGTTCTTGGATGGGTCATATCTCAAGGTTGTTTTGAAGTTGATGGTCATCATGACACTTTTATTAATGCATTTTAGTTTTCTCTATTTTGTATCTTGTGTTATGATTGATCATTATGTTGCATTTCCATGTTTCCGCCTATGACGGGGTGTGACATATAGTATCATCCAATTAAACACATACAACTAAAACATAACATACAACCAATTAAAACACCCCCTTACTCAAAAGTACAATAATATTTCCACAATGTACAATTTAAACAAGCTACAACATAATCCAAAGTATAAAGCAATTAAACACACTAATTAATGTTATTTTTAAAACACCACTAAAATGAAAAGTACATTTTTATACACATTTTACAAACTAAAATGATGGTGCATATAGTTTTGTAAACCAAACCGGACTGTTAGGAATATGAAAAGTATCAGTCACTTCCAATAAGCGTATTATGAACGTATTAGGCGTAGTGTAGTATATTAAGTATCCTATACGTGTTGACCGTCCCGCCTACCTAACGTTGCCCATGTTCTCTCTCGTGTAGATAATGCCGCCAATGATGACGACCCGAAGTGCTGGCTGGCCTGCTGCCGCATCACGAGGAGGGGGAACAGGTGGACGAGCCGGTAGAAGTGGTGGTAGGACTAGAGGTCATTATGGTGATCAAGGTAATGGTAGGATTGATGGTCAAGGTGGACAAGTAGGTGGTCAGGGTAGTGAGGTGAATGATGGTATTAACGAAGTCCCCGACTTCTCCACTATCATTGCACAGCAGTTGCAGAATTTTTTTTTTCCCACTATTATGTAGCCCATGTAGTGTGACCAGGTAGGGTCAAGAAATGGTAGGAGGAATACCAAAACGGTTATGTCGTCAATGACAACATCCGGGGTGATGTTAGTAGGGGTTGTACCTATAAGGAGTTCTTAGCTTGTAACCCGAAAGAGTATGATGGTAAGGGAGGTGATATAGTGTATACCCGTTGGATTAAGAAGATGGAGTCAGTTTAGGATATGAGTGGGTGTAGGGATAGTCAAAAGGTGAAGTACATAGCTGGTTCATTTGTTGGCAAGGCTCTCACCTGGTGGAACTCTCAAATCCACACACGAGGTCGAGAAGCCGTTGTAGGTATGTCTTGGGAAGACTTTAAGACTTTGACTAGAGAGGAATTCTGCCAGAGTAATGAAATGCAAAAGTTGGAAACTGAGTTGTAGAACCACTCCATGGTCAGGGCTGGCCATGTTGCGTATACTGATAGGTTTCATGAGTTGGCTAGTTCCTCACTTAGTAACTCTGGAAGGTAAGAGGATTGAAAGGTATATGTATGACCTTGCTCTACAAATTCGAGGAATGGTGGCAGCAATGGAGCCAAAGACCATCCAAAAGGCTGTGCAGATAGCTGGCTCATTGACTGATGAAGTCCTTAGGAATGGATCCATAAAAAAGAACCTTAACAAGAGAGGAAATGGGGGAGAACCTAGTAAGGATAGGAATGGAAGGGAGGATAACAAGATAACTAGGACTGGGAATGCTTTTCCTACAACCATCAACCCTGTCGAGAGAGAAAACACGGGTACGGTATCGAAGTGTACCACATGTAACACTCACCATCCACCTGAGGCGCCTTGTCGCACCTGTTTCAACTGTAACCGCCCAGATCATTTTACAAAGGATTGTAGAGTGGTGCCTAGGAATGTGAACCCCATGAATGCTAGAAACCCAACTATTAGGGCCTGTTATGAGTGTGGTAGTACCAATCATATTAGGTCAGCTTGTCCTAAGTTGAATCGAGCACAAGGACCGGGAGGGAACCGTCTAAACCAAGCTTTAACTAACAATGGGGGTCAGGGTCGTGGAAACCAAGAAAACCAGACAAGAGGTAGGGCATTCATGTTGGAAGCAGAACAGGCTCGCCAGAACCCGAACATCATGACGGTACATTTACTCTAAACGATCATTATGCCACTACCTTATTTGACTCTGGTGTCGACTATAGTTTTGTTTCTACTACTTTCATACCTCTGTTGGGCATAGAGCCCAGTGATTTAGGTTTCAGTTATCAGATTAAGATAGCTAGCGGACAGCTAGTAGAGATTGATAAGGTCATTAAGGGTTGTGTAACCTTTGCCCTTTTTGTGTTCTGAATATTTCATTTATAGTCCTTTGACTATTTGACTTTTGTCAGTTTATTCAGATTTTGTACCGTGTTGGCGGTGATGATTTTGTTGAGAATTAATGTGATTTATGGTTTATTGTTATTAATAATCCCTTTTGGAAGGTATTATTGTGTTATTTGTATTCCGGGTGGTTTGACCCGTGAATTTTGAGAAATGCCAAAAACGAGTCTGACACGTCCGTTAATGTCCAGATGAGTTTTGAAAGGGTTTAAAGTGAAAATATGTCGTGTGAATACTCTAAGTTAATGGAAAAGTATTTTTAAGGTGAATAAAAATGCTAATTAACTTTGGAGTAAATTTTACGGTTGAGTTTTATGAGTATTTAAGTGATCCCGACACGAAAAAAAAGACTCGACACCCCATTGGATGCCATATCCGGTCAAGTAAGTCAAAAGGGACAAGATGGCTTAATTTTAGCTAATGTGTCTTAAAGGTGTACAAATATATTCCTTCCACTAGCTCTCATTATCCATTTCATTTTCAAAAAAAAAACACACACACACACTTTGGTGTGTGCTCTTGTGTTCGTCCGCCACCAACAACAACAATCCACCATAAATTTTCCATCTTTGATCGAGAACGTAATATTCCGGGTTGATACGAGTGTTTGGGTGTTCATTTAAACAACGTTTGGGTTGTTCGGTTCGTGTCAAAATATACATTTTTGATGATTTTCTTATAAGTTTTCAAATATAAATTTTGTTTGTCCTTTTGGGTTTATTTTGATGCATAGATGTTAGTTGTACAAGTTGATCGTTGTGAAAATCGATTTTTGGAAGCGAAACGAATAAAAAGGTTGTGTTTGGTTTGTGGGTTATAAAAAGGAAAAAAGGGATTTTTGTAGTTTTGATGTTGTGGTCGTGATGGTTGAATAATATATATTGCTAGATAGCTTATTTTTAAGCTATTTCTTGGCTTATTTTGGGCATATAAGCCACGAAAACTTCTCAAAATCACCAGGAAAGTGATTTTGATTATTTTTGTGTTATGACGTATGTTGTGGACTATTTTTTAGGCTTATGGTAGTAAGCAAATGCGATACGTAGCTTACTAGCTTATTTTCAAGCTTAATATACGTATTTTGGAGCATATGGGCTCACGGCCCAATAAGTCCATTTAAGCCGTGGCTTAATGGGAGGGCTTATTGTGGTCCGGATTATTTTCTAATTATTGGTATAAGCTTATGTATGTAAATGGACTTTGGTTTTGGACTTGGATCGTATTTTGGACTTATAAATATCCTAATGGATCCTTGTTGGGCCTTAAAGCCCAATAAGCGATATTTAGTTGTTATGAGAGTTTTGACGGACTTTTGAAAGTGAAAATCTATTTACGAAGTGATATTGAATGATATTTTGGGAAAATCGTTTTAGTAAACGTTAAAGATTGAGATTTTGGAATTTTGTCGAAAAGTCGAATTTATGAAAAGTGTTGAAAATAAGGTTTGAAACCTTGTAAAACGTTTTATGAGCGTACGGGTCATGTCAAAATTTTTGTAAAAAGTTTATACTTAGAAATTTTCCTAAAAACATGATTTTTGATTTTAAATAATAAAATATTATTTAATTATTTTATTTATTTAATAAATTCACTAAAAGACGAAAAATGTAATTTTTCTCGAAACTTCTCTAATGTGTTTATTATGAGTAAACGTTTCATTTTCAACCATATTATGATTATTTTTGAGGTGACTAAGGTTACCGAATGGACTTGCCGAGGTATATTTGTAATTATTAATTATAAATATTTATTTATATTACTTATCTATTTTCTTTAAATAGTATAAGTATGTATTATCGAGTAATGGGATTGATATGATTGTTGGGCTATGTCGTCAACCATCACACCACTAAAATGTTATGAGTAAATGTACAACGTGTCTAAATTCTATGCATCAAACGTGAAGATTGTTTTGGAATTGGATGATTAAATTGGGACATTAACTGGACTAGGTCGTGTGCGGGCGTCGTTGCATTTGCTTGTGTGATTGAGATTTGGTTGCTAAAGACTTGCTTGAGGTGAGTTCTCGTAGCCCCACTTTTTACTGTTTTTCCGTTGGGGGAAAATGATACTCAAATGTGTTTTGAAATGTTTTGAATTGATCTGTGCGAAATGTGGTTTTGTTTTTGGGACAAGATATGTGCTTATGACTGCTATGTGAATATTATGTGTTGTATGATTGTTTGGATCGGATGGGTACGCCTACCCAGTATTTGTGTGATTATTGGAGCGGATGGGTACGCCTACCCAGGTTTGTGTGTGGTCCTGCCCTAATTTTAGTGCTCCAGCTGGTAGGCCCTTTAGGTGCGTAAGTGACATATGATTATTGATTAGCGGTGATGCTAAGGTTGTTTGCATATATTCACTGTCATATAGCACTATTGTCCACTGTTTGAAATATTGGCACAACTTTTAGGTTTAAGGTCAAACCTACGAGCTCACCAACATTATTGTTGACGTTTTCGAGTATCATTTTCAGGTGAAGTGAAAGAAGAATAGTTTAGTGATTGGGATAGTAGACTTAGAAGTATCCCGAGTGGATTTTCATATGTAGTCTTGCTTGCTTGTTGTTTGATTCTAGTATTTGGATGTTTTGGATTAAGTTTGAATTTTGGACCCCTGTGAGGGCATTTGAATAATTGTAAGAGATTGTGGATTTTAGTTGCGATTTGGGACATCACTCGAGTTTGTTCGAGGTTGATGGTCTTCATAGCACTTGGAGTTTATGCAATGTAGTTTTCTCTATTTTGTATCTTGTGTTATGATTAATCATTATGTTGCATTCTCGAGTTTCTGCCATTGTCAGGGTGTGACAGATTGGTAATCAGAGCCCAGGTTATAGAGAACTAGGTGGATTGGCCTAGACTATAACCTAAGATTCGTCGTTTAGTTGCATATATGATCTATGTGCGCGGTGTTCCGCTTTTGTTTGCTTTTGTGTGTTCGCGGTTTGGTGCTTTAGTTATGTTAGTCATTGAAATGTGTGAGCTCAATATTGAATATGACTGGGAAAGGACGCTGATGTGTGCTAAAACACACATCATTTGTTCTCCGTATAACACCATTAATCGGATTAAAAATGCTAAAATATAGATAAATATCGTGCATATATGCTTGTTTGGTGTTTTTATGTCTTGCGGGTAATACGGATTGAAAACAATGAAAAATAGGGAATTATTGGGTTCATTTCGATTAAGAGTGCTTAATATCCAAGATCAAGACAAAGTCGTGAAAAGTTTCTGAGCATGTCATTGGAAAGAGCACGGAAAAACGAGTCTAACGGTGCCCTCGGATCTTATTGGGCCAGCCCGTAACCCATTTTATGGGCCGGACCAGCCCAAGCCCAACTAAAGCCCAAAGAATAGTCCAACAAAAATTTAAATCTGAATTATAAGGATGATGTAGGCCGATGTCCTGTCACATGATGCGAAAATAAATCCCTCTATGGCACATGCCTGTCCACTATGAAATGGTGAGCTAATGAAAATCTGCCACGTGAAAGGTTTTTTTTATATTACCCTCAAAATTCAAATTGGGCATTACAATAGCAGTGGATCAAACGGACAAAATTAACTGCGTACTATTAAAGCCAATAAAATGTAAACGTGGAAGCTTCTTACCAGCTGGATCAATTCTAAAAAAAATGACGATCCGTGTATACGAGGATTCAAAGCGATGATTGGCTACTTATTTCACTAATGATTAGACGAAATTACCATTTTACCCCCTTGGACCCTATAAAATACCACCCGCTCCCTTCATTTTGGACCACTTAGGAAATTTTAGTTTAAGTTAGTTTTTTTAGTTTTTAGCTTATAATTGTTTAGGATTAGCTTATTTCTCATTTTTGGCTTATTGTACTCAGCTTATTTCGCAAGCTTATTCAGATTTTGTAATAAAGATGGTGTGAGCTTAATGGAGATCTTGGTTTGATTATTTTTATTGCTTATTCGTTTGTTTACCCTCTTTGCATGTTAGCTTATTAAATAAGCTATTTTCTCATGCTTATTTACTCAGCTTATTATTCTCAAAAGTCCTTAAAAGCTTAAAGAACGACTCCTATAAGCTCTCCAAAGCTCATTCGATTCATTCTCACACGTTTTGAGAACTTTTCAAAATAATAAGCTCAAATAAGCTCAGTTATAGCTTATTGTTGTGCTTATATTGTCTTTGTGTTATTAGAAGCTCTTATTTTCGGATAAGATAAGCTTCTAAATAGCTTATTTGGTTTTACATGAGCTTATATTGCTAAATCAAGTTTTCATTAGCTTATTGGCTTATTCGCTTTGCTATTAGAGTAGTTTAAATGCTTTTAGCTATTGCAAATTCCTTGTTGGATAAAAAATAGAGAAAACTACAATGTGCATAAACTTGAAGTGTTACGAAGACCATCAACCTCGAACAACCTCGAGTGATGTCCCAAATCACTATCAAAGTCCACAATCTCTTACAATTATCCAAAAGCCCTCACAGGGGTCCAAAATCCAAACTTAAACCAAAACTTCCAAATACTAAAGCCGAATAAAATAAACAAGCAAGACTTCACATGAAAATCCACACGGGATACTTCTAAGCCTGCTATCACACATCTCTAAACTATTCCTCTTTCACTTCACCTGAAAATGATACTCGAAAACGTCACAATAATGTTGGTAGCTACGTATTTTTGACTTAAACCAAAAAGTTGTTGTCCAATATTCGCAAACAGTGACAATAGTCAAACAGTGGACAATAGTGCAATATGACAGTGAATATATATGCAAACAACCTAATAAATCAATCTCCATATGTCACTTATGCACCTAAAGGGCCTACCAGCTGGAGCACTAAAATTAGGGCAGGACCGCACATAAACTTGGGTAGACGTACCCATCTGCTCCAATAATCACACAAATACTAGGTAGGCGTACCCATCCAATCCAAAAATCACACAAATATTAGGTAGGCGTACCCATCCAATCCAAACAATCATGCATCACATAATATTCACATAGCAGACATAAGCACATATCTTGTCCCAAAAACAAAACCACATTTCGCACAGATCAATTCAAAACATTTCAAAACACATTTGAGTATCATTTTCCCCCAACAGAAAAATAGTAAAAATGAGGCTACAAGAACTCACCTCAAGCAAGCTTTTAGCAACCAAATCTCAATCACACAAGTAAATGCAACGACGTCCGCACACGACCTAGTCCAGTTAATGTCCCAATTTAATCATCCATTTCCAAAACAATCTTCATGTTTAATGCATAGAGTTTAGACGCGTTGTACAATTACTCATAACAATTTAGTGGTGTGATGGTTGACGACATATCCTAACAATCATATCAATCCCATTACTCAATAATACATACTTATACTATTTAGAGAAATAGATAAGTAATATACGTAAATATTTATAATTAATAATTATAAATATATCTCGGTAAGTCCATTCGGTAACCTTAGTCACCGTGAAAATAATCATATTAGAGTTGAAAATGAAACGTTTACTCATAGTAAACATATTCGAGAAGTTTCGAGAAAAATTATATTTTTCGTCTTTTAGTGAATTTATTAAATAAATAAAATAATTAAATAATATTTTATTATTTAAAATCAAAAATCATGTTTTTAGGAAAATTTCTAAGTATAAACTTTTTACGAAATTTCGACATGACCCGTACGCTCATACAACGTTTTCCAAGGTTTCAAACCTTATTTTCAACACTTTTCATAAATTCGACACTTTTCGACAAAATTCCAAAATCTCAATCTTTAACGTTTACTAAAACGTTTTTCCCAAAATATCGTTCAATATCACTTCGTAAATACATTTTCACTTTCAAAAGTCCGTCAAAACTCTCATAACGACTAAATATCGCTTATTGGGCTTTAAGGCCCAACAAGGGTCCATTAAGATATTTATAAGTCCAAAATACGATCCAAGTCCAAAACCAAGGTCCATTTACATATATAAGCATATACTTATAAGTAGAAAATAATCCGGACCACAATAAGCCCTCCCATTAAGCCACGGCTTAAATAGACTTATTGGGCCGTGAGTCCAAGTCGAATAGGCACAAAAATACGTATATTAAGCTTGAAAATAAGCTAATAAGCTACGTATCGCATTTGGTTACTACCATAAGCCTCAAAAATAGTCCACAACATATGCCATAACACAAAAATAATCAAAATCACTTTCCTAGTGATTTTGGGAATGGTTCGTGGCATATAAGCCCAAAATAAGCCAAGAAATAGCTTAAAAATAAGCCCGAATAAGCTATACAAGCTACTATAAAAAAAAAAGCTATCTAGCAACATATATTATTCAACCATTATGACCACAATATCAAAACTACAAAATCCATGTTCTTTTTTTATATTACACGAACCAAACACCCCTTTAATCATCCATTTCGCTTCCAAAAATCGATTTTCACAACGATCAACTTGTACAACTAACATCTATGCATCAAAACAAATTCAAAAGGACAAAAAAAATTTTAATTTGAAAACTTACAAGAAAATCTTCAAAAATGTATATTTCGACACGAACCGGACAACACAAATGTTGTTTTAATGAACACCCAAATACTCGTATCAACCCGGAATATTACGTTCTCGATCAAAGTTGGAATATTTATGGTGGATTGTTGTTGGTAGGTGGCAGACGTAGCAAGCGCGCACACACACACACACACACATACTTATGTGTGTTTTTTTTGAAAATAGATAATGAATGAAAAAGGTTTCTAGTGGAAGAATATATTTGTACACCCTTGGGATACATTAGCTAAAATTAAGCCACCTTGACCCCTTATTCACCCATGACCGGCTATGGCATCCAAGGAGGCCTCGGGTCTTTCTTTTCGTGTCGGGATAACTTAAATACTCGTAAAACTCAACAGTAAAATTTACCCCAAAGTTAATTAGCATTTTTATTCACTTTAAAAATACTTTTACATTAACCTAGAGTATCCACACGACATATTTTGACTTTACACCCTACAAAACTCATTTGGACATTAACGGACGTGTCAGACTCGTTTTTTTAGCATTTCTCAAAATTCACGGGTCAAACCACCCGGAATACAAATAACACAATAATACCTTCCAAAAGGGATTATTAATCACAATAAACTACAATTCATCATAATACTCATAAAATCACCACAATTCTCATAAAAATCACCACCGTCAACACGGTACAAAATCTAAATAAACTCACAAAAGTCAAATAGTCAAAGGACTATAAATGAAATTTTCAGAACACAAAAAGGGCAAAGGTTACATTCTACCCCTCTTAAAAGATTTTCGTCCCTGAAATTCAACTACTAACATCACTAAACAAATGCGGGTACTACAAATTTCAATCTGATCTCGACGTTCCCAAGTAATTCAGTTCCGCGTTTCGAAGTCCACCGAACTTGAACGAATGGCAATCCTACTACGCTTAACTTCCTTAAACTCCTCCCAAAATTTTCCACAGCTCTTCCACAAAATTTAACTTAGCATCAACTTGAATCTCATCCAAAGGCACTTGCAGTGTTGGATCAGCCAAACACTTCTTAAGGTTCGACACGTAGAACGTGTCATGAACACCATCTAACTCTTCAGGCAAATCTAATCGATAGGCCACGAGGCCTACTTTCTCAATAATTTCAAATAGTCCAACAAACCTAGGTGCTAACTTCTCTTTCTTCCTAAAGCATACCACACCTTTCCAAGGCGACACTTTGAGCAAGACATAGTCACCTACACTAAACTCTAGAGGCTTCCTCCTTTTATCGGCATAACTTTTCTGACGATCACGCGCAGCCTTAAGTCTATCCTTAATCTGCTAGATCTTCTCAGTAGTCTCTTGCACTAACTCATGTCCTATCAACTGACCTTCTCCCACCTCAGCCCACATAATTGGCGAATGACACTTTCTACTATACAATGCCTCAAACGGAGCACATCTCACACTAGAATGATAACTATTGTTATACGAAAACTCAACCAACGGAAGATGAACATCCCAACTTCCTCTAAAGTCTAGGACGCATGCTCTAAGCAAGTCTTCTAAAGTCTGAATAGTATGGTCACTCTGACCATCGGTCTGAGGGTGATAAACTGTACTCATGTCTAAACGTGTCCCTAATGCCTCTTGCATTGACTGCCAAAACCTTGATGTGAAACGACTATCACAATTTGATATAATCGAGAATAGCACACCATATCTAGCAACTATCTCATTAAAATACAATCTAGATAACCTTTCCATCTTATAATCCTCACGCATTGGTAGAAAATGAATAGACTTAGTCAATCGGTCCATAATGACCCAGATTGTGTCATGCCCACTACACCTAGGCAAACTTAGTCCACAAATCCATGAGCTACCCTGTCCCAATTCCGTTATGGGAATCTCAGTGTTGAGCAAGCCAAATGGCCCTTTGATGGCTCACCTAACCTTTAGACAAGTCAAACACTTACTAACATACTCAGCTATATCCTTTTTCATTCCAGGCCACCAATACCTATCTCTCAAATCATAATACATCTTATCAGCTCCTGGGTGTATAGAGTACTTCGACTTATGGGCTTTATCCATTATCAGGGTTCTTACATCACCCTTCAAAGGAACCCATATTTGACCCAGGTAGTACAAGGTTCCATCACTTCTCTGTTCTATCATCTCATCCAAACCTTTCTGCAATCCTACAGACTCATCCACAACCTCCTTCTGAGCCGCCAGTATCCTATCCTTGATACTTGACTGAAGGGTCATATTCATAGCTCTAACTCTCTTAGGATTTACTCTTTCCTTCCTACTTAGGGCATCAGCCACCACATTCGCTTTACCAGGATGGTAGCGAATTTCACAGTCATAATCACTAAACAATTCTATCCAGCAACGCTGTCGCATATTCAACTCTTTCTGACTAAAGATATGCTAAAGACTCTTATGATTCGTATAAATAACACTCTTTGTCCCATACAGATAATGTCTCTAGATCTTAAGTGCAAACACAACCGCACCCAACTCCAAATCATGGTAGCCTTGGATAATAATTCCTTCTCAGTGAATGTTTCAACTTGCCTAACTCATAGGCTATCACTTTACCTCTTTGCATTAACACACAGCCTAGTCCTATCCCGGACGCATCACAATATACCACAAAGTCTTCTGGTCCACTGGGGAGAGCTAGAATAGGCGCATTACACAACTTATCCTTTAAGGTTTGAAATGCCAATTCTTGTTCCTCACCCCAATCGAAAACCTTACCTTTCTGAGTCAAGATAGTAAGAGACTTAGCTATCTTAGAAAAGTTCTCAATGAACCTACGGTAATATCCAGCCAATCCTAAGAACGAACGAACCTCAATCGGAGTTCTAGGGGCTTTCCAATTCTTAGCGTGCAGATCTAAGAGTTCCACCACGTTAAAGCCTTACCCACAAATGAACTAGCAGTGTATTTTACTTTTTGGTCATTACTACAACCACTTATATCCTGTACGTTCTCCTTTTTCTCGATCCAACGAGTAAGAACTACAACACCTCCCTTACCATCATATTCCTTAGGGTTACAACCTAAAAACTCCTTATATGAATAACCTACATGGTTTCCATTCACTAACATCACAACATTCCCCAACTACTTTCTCCTTAACGTTCTCATTAACACACATTACCTTCGATTTCCCGACATTATCCATCGGTTACTAACCCTGAGCTAGCATGGCGGGAAAGAGTTTTTGCAATTGTTTGGGCATGAACCCGAGAATGTCAGTTGCACCCCCCATTGACTCCCTCTAACAATCCTCCATAATGACTCCCTCTACACCCCCATCCCAAACCCTGGTCATTTCCTTGACCATTCAAATCTCAACTCGCTCACAAACCTTGTCCAATTGTCTTATAACCCTTCCACCTCTACCAACCCGTACACCCGTTCCCCCTCTTAATGATTCAGTAGCAGGCCAACCAACACTTCGGGTCCTCATCCTTAGCGGCATTATCTATACGAGGGAGAACATAGGCTACATTATGTAGGCAGGAAGACTAGCATATATATATAATATATTATATATATATATATATATATATATATATATATATATATATATATATATATATATATATATATATATAAAATATCTTACTATATATATAACTATACACATAACACCACCTTACGGTGTCAACATCGATTTGTGTAAACAACATTACTAAGTATGAGTGAGTTGTGATACGCTTATAACTACGTTGGCCACCGTACTTATATTCGCATCCTTTCCCCATCATATTCAATATTGAGCTCACACATTTCAATGACTGACATAACTAAAGCACCAAACCGCGAACACGCGAAAGCAAACAAAAGCGGAACACCGCGCACATAGATCCTATACGCAACTAAACGATGGATCTTAGGTTATAGTCTAGGCCAATCCACCTAGTTCTCTATAACCTTGGCTCTGATTACCAATCTGTCACACCCCGACAATGGCGAAAACTCGGGAATGCAACATAATGATCAATCATAACACAAGATACAAAATAGAGAAAACTACATTGCATAAACTTCAAGTGCTATGAAGACCATCAACCTCGAACAACCTCGAGTGATGTCCCAAATCGCAACTAAAATCCATAATCTCTTACAATTATTCAAATGCCCTCACAAGGGTCCATAATCCAAACTTAATCCAAAACATCCAATTACTAGAACCAAACAACAAGCAAGCAAGACTTCAAACGAAATTCCACTCGGGATACTTCTAAGTCTGCTATAACAATCACCAAACTACTCTTCTTTCACTTCACCTGAAAATGATACTCGAAAACGTCAACAATAATGTTGGTGAGCTCGTAGGTTTGACCTTAAACCCAAAAGTTGTGCCAATATTTCAACAGTGGACAATAGTGCTATATGACAGTGAATATATGCAAACAACCTTAGCATCACCGCTAATTAATAACCATATGTCACTTACGCACCTAAAGGGCCTACCAGCTGGAGCACTAAAATTAGGGCAGGACCACACACAAACCTGGGTAGGCGTACCCATCCGCTCCAATAATCACACAAATACTGGGTAGGCGTACCCATCCGATCCAAATAATCATGCAACACATAATATTCACATAGCAGTCATAAGCACGTATCTTGTCCCAAAAACAAGACCACATTTCACACAATTCCATTCAAAACAATTCAAAACACATTTGAGTATCATTTTCCCCCAACAGAAAAACAGTAGAAAAATGGGGCTACGATAACTCACCTCAAGCAATTCTTTAGCAACCAAATCTCAATCACACAAGCAAATGCAATGACGCCCGCACATGACCTAGTCCAGTTAATGTCACATTTTAATCATTCATTTCCAAAACAGTCTTCACGTTTGATGCATAGAGTTTAGACGCGTTGCACAATTACTCATAACAATTTAGTGGTGTGATGGTTGACGACATATCCCAATAATCATATCAATCCCATTACTCAATAATACATACTTATACAATTTAGAGAAAATAGATAAGTAATATACGTAAATATTTATAATTAACAATTATAAATATATCTTGATAAGTCCATTCGGTGACTTTAGTCATCGTGGAAATAATCATATTAGAGTTGAAAATGGAACGTTTACTCATAATAAACATATTTGAGAAGTTTTGAGAAAAATTATATTTTTCGTCTCTTAGTGAATTTATTAAATAAAATAATAAAATAATTGTAGGTCTCAGCCCTAGATAGATCTTTTAAGCCTGTGAAGGATATAGAGTACTAATGTAATCAAAAGTAACTCTGTGAGAGACTCTAACAAAACAATCTATTGTTCACGCGGAAAATAAACAATAGTGCTAAAGAAGAATTACTAAAAACAATACTTTGATCCTCTATGGATCTTTTCTATTAATCGTAAAACTGTTTCTTGATTGTTCAATCTATATTGTTCAATCTATCTTCAAGCCTAAACCGTGTGGTTTCATTTATAGATATGAAACCCTAAACTAATTCTCCTAGAATTACGTTTACATGAGTCAGGTAGGCAGGAAGACTCACACATATATAGAATATCTTACTATATATACAGATATACACATAACACCACTCTACAGTGCAACATCGATTTGTGTAAACAAAATTACTAAGTATGAGTGAGTTGTGATACGCTTATAACTAGGTTGGCAACCATACTTATATTTGAATCCCTTCCTAGTCATATTCAATATTGAGCTCACACATTTCAATGACTGACATAACTAAAGCACCAAACCGCGAATGCGCGAAAGCAAACAAAAGCGGAACACCGCGCACATAGATCCTATACACAACTAAACTCGGGATCTTAGGCTATAGTCTAGGCCAATCCACCTATTTCTTTATAACCTTGGTACTGATACCAATCTGTCACACCCCGACAATGGCGGAAACTCAGGAATGCAACATAATGATCAATCATAACACAAGATACAAAATAGAGAAAACTACATTACAAAAACTTCAAGTGCTATGAAGACCATCAACCTCGAACAACCTCGAGTGATGTCCCAAGTCTTAGGAAGATTGTACTCTAGAACTTTGGTTCAGAGTGTCTAATATTGTCATGAGTTTGATTGGAAAGTTTGGAATTATTGTATCACCGTTCGGGCCATCATAATTCCTAAGTTATTCAGTAAACGTTTGAGGAGCTAGGGCACTTTAAATCGTAAACCCAACAACTCGTCAGAAAAGTAATTACCAAGATGAAACCTCTTAATATGAAGCTCCCTAGTATTGTGATATGATATAATCGGTTTTAAGCGTTTTAATCAATAACTGGAAATGTTTTAACATGAGAACGTTAATTAAAGTTATGTCTTGTTAAAGTTTTTTAAACATGATTTTATACTTTTTCAAATAGTTACATTTTAGACCTTGAGTTTTTGAAAAGTGCAAAATTATACCCTTTTGGTATTGCACTTTTACGAGTTTGGTCCTTCAAGTTTAAAAGATATACAAAGTAAACCTTGTACTTTGAAAAGTGACATAATAAACCCCTATAGTTATAACTTTGATAAAATGACATATTCAGCCCTTCTATTTATTATTTCAGAAAGTTAAGATATATACCCCTTGCATGATTATAAATTACAAAACATGTCCAAAATTGCCATCACGCTTATGTTAACATTTCAAAAAAGATATTTATAATTAAAATAAACTAAAATATGAAGATTTTAACGCAACGAAAAGTTTAAATAACTATTCGAAACTAGGAAGCAAACGGGTCAAATTAGGTTTCAAAACTAAACGCGCGGGTTTAAGTCAAATTCCTTTTCCAATAATCAATAAAGTTATATATTTTAACATTATTTAAGCATGTCTATGATAGATGAAAACAATATTTAACCATTATACCATTTAGTTTAAGAGAAAAACATAAAATTAGGGGTTTCGGTGTACGGTTTTGGATCAAAATCTGAAAATGTGCATGAATTAGTTTATGAAACTTTAACAAGAGTTTATTAGGATCATATAACATTATAAGAGTTTAGGAGCAGACAAGTAGAATCCTTAACCTGGTTTGAGCTTAATCTTGAAAACGGGTTGAAAATAGGGGACTTTTAGCTTCGTACGCCTAGAGTAACGACTCCGGGGCTTCTTTTCATGGTTTCTTTGCTTCACTTCTTTTCTTGGACATCATAGGATCTATTAAGTTCATATATAGCAAAGTATTGCTGCTATGATTGGTTAAAGAGAGGAATGGGATGAGTAAGAAATGAAGTGTTTATGGTCCTCATTTAATAGTCAAATGACCCTTAAATGCCAGTAACTTATATCTATATGGGACCGTGTGGTAAGGATAGTAGGATGATGAGTGAGGGAAGTCAAGATGATGAGTATCGAGGGGCTATGGAGGCTAGGTAAGCAAGGTGGAAGGTTTTTTAGGGTGTTTTTAGGTGTCACGGCTAGAAATGCACCAAGGAGGTCATGTGAGGCTCATTTAGTTCCAAGATTCACAGGAGCGCTTGAAGCAGCTTAGGATAGTGTGGTGCTTGTCATGAAGGTGCTTTTTTGCCAAAAGATTAGTTAAAATGGGTCAAAATGAAAGAAACTAGGTTTCGGGTACATTAGGGATTATTTAGGGTTTTCAATCTTGGATTTCATGTGTACTTGAAGGATAATGATAGATATATGTTCACAAGAATTGTATTAAGGATTAATAACAAGAATTGTGTTGATCCACGATCTAGCTCATCTAGGATATCATAATCATGATCCAGCGGAATAACAAATAATACAATCATAATTAAGAACAAGGTGTTACTACTAAACATTAAGCCTTTCATTGTATTTGATCAGGATACAAAGGCTTACTATACTACTAAGCTACTAATACGCAGCTATTAAAGCTAGCGTCTTACAAATGACTTAACGCCTAGAGTACATCACATACACCTTGTGGTTTACATTTATGACTTGAAATGAATGATAACCTAGCGCGTCAATCCCCTCTTTATAAACTAGAGGGGGTTATGTTTACAAGACAAGATAATATCAAATAAAATTAGAAAACTATAAATCAGCATGAAATACTATTTGACTAATCTTCAATCAGCATTAATGTTGATCTTTATCTTTTAGCTGAGCATTAAATAAAACTGTTCGACGAATCTTCAATCAGCATTAATTTATATCTAGCTTTGTCTTGTAGTTCCTCCCATCTTAAAAATTATGTTATTTATTTTGTCATAACACTCAAAGTATAATTCCTAACAATCTTCCCCTAGTTGATAATGACAAAACCAATAAGCACAAGCTTCCCCTAAAGCTAATATAGATGAAGAACTTCCCCTGAATCCATGCACTCTTCCCCTTTTTGTCATAATCAAATAGGAGTGCATGTAGATGGTAAATAAACAATAAGCTTCCCCTTAACATGTTTACCATCTCTTGAATCATGGAACTAAGCTAGGCCCAAGCACAAATAAATCAATGATGAAGAAAAACGAATAATACGAATTTGTTGAAGAAGTTGAATTTCCCAAACTTGTGTCTTATATCCTGTTTATCCACATGACGTCGAGTCTCATACCTGCTATGTATAAGTAGACCTATGTCTCTTGACAAAATCCTCATTCCTCTATTAAATGAGACACTGAGCACAATAACGTAACTCCTTAAAGTGATAGCAAATGTACGTAGTAAGCATCATAAGGTAGATCGTACACCTTTGCTAGATTCATCAAGTCTTCGTCACCGCCTTATAAATACGAAAAGTTATCTTAAAGGGACCACTCTTAAGAATATATTAGAATCACAAAACCCGTGAAAATCAACTACAACATCAAATAAGTAATAATCAAATGTCTTCTTCAAATAATCTCCAAAACGAGCCATAAACATCATCATCGTTCAAGATCCAAACGCGTCCAAAACCCAAAATGTGTGTGTCATCCGATATCGGCCAACGCTAGCGGTACAAACTAGCTATATCGGACAAAGCTACCCGTACAAACCAAAACTGTCATTAGTGACCATATTTCTGTCTCAAATCTATCACTAAAGTTGTCACTGACTGTTGCTGAGTGGTTGCAAAACTATCACTGATCTGCACTTTCTTCAACCAGCACAAACGACCAGTAAAAATGTAACACAACCAATAGAAACCATTTGAAGAGCTAGCACAAATCGTGAACTACCAGCAGTAACCGACATACAACCAGGAGTAACCACGAGTGACCAGTAGTAACAATGAGCAACCAGTAAGAACACCATATACCCAGCAGGATACGAAAACAAACGAGTGCTACAGTTGCAAGTACTAAACCTTTTTTGAAATATGTAATGATGTCAGTAAATGACACCAACAACTTCCTGCAGCAATATCCATGTCCAGATCATCGACCCAGAAACTGTATCATAATGTTCACAATCCAGAAAAACTAAACCAGTATCTAGTTCCTGCTGCCCTTTCATAGCCCTGCTGCTGCTTCTACTAGGGTTTATAAAAACCCTAATCTTTTCATTTTTGTGGTTCAAGACAGAACAATAAAACAATACGAACAATGCCATATCCGAACACAAACCAGATCCAAACTTTACATATTCACTTCTTTTTCCTGAATAGTGCTTACAAAACATTGCTTATTACATCTCATTAGGATCATTGTTGGTCCCAGACCTACCTCCCTATAACCGCCCATTGATCCATCTCAAATCAAATCACAACAATAATAATAGGGTTTGAAAAATGAGCTATTATTACCAGAGACAAACAAAAATTTGTATCTCAGCTAGAGTTCATCACGTTGATCCCAAATCACACTCCTCATAGCTAGTTGAAATAATAATGGGGTTTGGTCCCAGACCAAAATGCGGCATTATTATGTTATGCAATAAACAGCTTATGAAGAACAAAATCAAATCAAGCAGAGATAAATATGATCGAACCATATCATTTTCAGAATTAGGGTTTTGTGGCCTTCAAGAACATCATGGACAGCAACACAACCTTGTAGATCCTAGATCGAGAGCCACGAGGCTCTGATACCACATGTAATCACGATCTAGCTCCATCTAGGATATCATAATCATTATCCGCATCGGAATAACAAATAACACAATCAGAATTATAGAACAAGGTGTTACTACTAAACATTAAGCCTTTCATTGTATTTGATCAGGATACAAAGGCTTACTATACTACTAAGCTACTAATAAGCTAGCTACTAAAGCTAGGCGTCTTACAAAGACTTGACGCCTAGAGTACACACACACACCTTTAGGTTTACATTGTGAATTGAATGAATGATAAACCTAGACGCCTACCCCCTCCTTATATACTAGAGGGATTAGGGTTTACAAGACAAGATAAGATCAAATAAAATTAGGAAACTATAAATCAGCATGAAATACTATTTGACTAGTCTTCAATCAGCATTAATGTTGATCTTTATCTTTTAGCTGAGCATTAAATACTGTTTGACTAATCTTCAATCAGCATTAATGTTATTGCCCCAACTTTTGTCTTGTAGATCCTCCATCTTTAATATGTTTGACAAAATCAACTCAAAGTATAAATTCCGTAACAAATTGGATAGTTGAACGGGTTAAAATGGCGAAAACGATAAACGGGTCGAAGTTTCCAATTAGAGGCACAATTAGGTTTCTTGATCAATTTTGCATATAGTTGAAGTAAGATGATGAAATGATGATTGTATATGATTGAGAATGTTGTAAATTAAGTTATTACAACTTATTTGAGTTTTGGTTTAGGTTTACAATGGATAAAAATGAAGAAGCAGGTCATGAGGTTTATAGTTTGCTTCGGTTAGGGTTTCGAGACTTTTGTATTAGGGTATTAAGAGTAAAAATGTTGTAGAATAAAAAAAAAGGGGGGTATTATGAATAGAATAATTAGGTGTTTTACACATTTGTATATTTGATGTCTTAGCTTGTACAAAAGTGGTGGTGAAGAAAATTGAAAGGTAAAACGAGGATAAAACGCTATTTTGGTTTATCCGGCATTAATACCTTTTATATTGTGCTTTGAAAACTTGTACTTGACTAGTAGGGAGTTTTATATTTTTCAATTGAAATGTTATATTACTATGTAATATATGCTTTAGTAGCTGTATATGTCCCTTAATAAGAATAATTAGGGTTTACACATTGTATAATGAGTATAGTAGCTTGTACATAAGTGGTGATGAAGAAATTAGAATGAAAACGGAGAATAATGTACCTTGTAAAAAGAATATGATGATATTGACTTGACATGTTATGATGTTTGCTTGACATATATGAAGACAGGATTGCCATAGATAGGTTGCGTGAGCTCGTCTACTTTAGTTATGCAAGTTACTTTGTATACTGAGATATTGACAATGCATGTAATATAATAAAGCGAAAAATTTCCCAGTATAATTGTAATCATAGTAAAATATGTTAATGAAAATTCTTGGGTTGTTATAGTCTCCACCCCTTATAGAAATCTCATCCTGAGATTTAGTCAAAAGTTATAGTGATATTGTTTGGGAATAGATGTAGGTACTGGGCATGAATTTGATTTTTATGTTAGGCAAATCAAGGTCACAAGTTTACGTGTGTGATGCATTTATAATTATGTTGCGCACCATAATTATAATTACCTCCTTTCACACGTCTACTTATTTTCCAAGACCACACCTCTTGATGATAGAAAATAGAATTTCTCCAGATCCTGATAGAACCTGGGTGGATGGAATACGTTGCGCCACTCAGATCGTAAGAAATCGTTATTCATTAACCTTTAAAAGTCAACATCAAATAAGAATGCTATCACAAGTCTTTGTCAAAATTTTCATACCTAGTGGTATTGAAATCATTTGACATTGCATAGATTCTTGTGTGTTTCCTTGTTATTACGTTGCAGAATATAACAGAGAATTTTAGAATACGAAGATCATGAAATGAGTGATGTCAAGGAATGATTATGAATTTGTAAGAGAGTTGCTAATCACGTGAGATACAGATTTGGAAATGAACAAATATTGAAGGTAATAATGATAATGATTAAGGAATTGTTTGTACAAACGGATTGAAAGAAACTTGTTTGTACGTATGTTATATACTTAAGCCTACTTATTTATAATTTGTCACTTACAAAAAGAAGCGTTCAACTCCTTGTAACTGAGAATTTATAAATTCATAGTTCGGAGGTTTATAATTTCCTTATTCAAATGAAGAAGTGACCTAATTCATTTCAATAAGATGATCATAAATCGTCTTACCTAAGCATAAAAACACGATATGATAATGTGTAGAAAATGAATTGTTAGATAATACTGAGATGTTGATTGTACTGACGCCCATATAACCAGGGATGATAATTTATGTTGCAAAGGTATGAGGAGAGTATTCAGAGTTTGAACATAATAGAATCGACGGAATTGACAAATAATGTCAAATTTTAATATCACCAGATAACAAGATGTAACAGAATCATCACTTTATTATTTCATGGATAACTTTACATATCTTACATCACCGAAACTCTAAGAGTATTGATACTTATGCTACGTGTCTTGGGGTAGGATTCTAGATAAAATAATGAATGACAAGGATTGTAGCTTGGTGTTTTGGGTTTTATGAAGTGGGATTCAGATGATCCTCCATATGTAACTGGTGGCGAACCTAAGTATCCTCAAGAGTTGTTTTCAGCGGTTGATCTTTTGTATCTGCAGTTTCTGGTCAGATGACCCACTTTGTTGCAAGTCCGACACTTGACAGTGCAAACTCCTGTGTGATATAGGGTACATCTTGTACATAAAGGAAGGTTTCCATGGTATTTTTTGGGAGGATAATTCCTAACAGGTTCTTGTCTTCTATTTTGCTGGTGATGGTAATCATTATTGCGATTAATATTGTTATGGTTATCTGGGTAGTTATTTTTGTTGATGTGATTGTTAGAGTGGTTATTGTTGTTGCGATCATTGGGGTAGTTGTCTTTGTCATGATTATTGGAATAGTTGTTGTTGGTGGTGGTGTTCCTTCTATCATCAAACTTTCGTTTGTGATTATTGGTTTCTTGCACAGAATTACGCTTTATTATTTGGTCCATTAGTCTGTGAGCTATGTTGGTGGCTTCTTCCAGAGTCTGAGGTTTTGAAGCAGTAACGTTTCCTTCAATGCTTTGCGGCAGTCCCCCGATGAAAGCTTCCATAAGTTTCTCGGTGTTTGGTACCATATTCGGGCATAAAACGGCTAATTCCTGGAATCTTCTAATATAAGTCTTGAGATCACTTCCATTTACAGTCAGACCATAAAATTCATCTTCCATTTTCTTGATCTCAGTTCGAGGACAATACTTGTTCGTCAGAAGCCTTTTTAACTCAGTCCAGGTGATTTGATTAGCTTGCTCTATTCCCATAGGCTGGGCATATGCATTCCACCAGGACAAGGCATCATCAGTTAAAGTACCAGTAGCAAATGTTACTTTATTTTCCTCAGCACATCTGCTTCGAGAGAATACTGATTCGGTTCGTTCAAACCAGCGAATAAGGCCTACTGCTCCTTCTGTACCATTAAAGCAGAAAGGTTGACAGCTGATAAACTCTTTGTAGTTTCCCGTTTTCACTGCAGGAGTTCCAGTAAGATTGTTGGGATTACTAGCACTTGCTATGGCAGCAGTCTGTGCTTCCACGGCTGTAGTAAGATCAGCAATCAGTTGCCGGATGGCATCTAAAGTTATGGCTGGTGTTTCGGATGTTGACGTCCTTTTGGGAGGCATTCTATCAACTGAAGATAACACGTAGTAAGAATGATATCCTAAGTAATAAAAGAGAATGTGATGCTTAAAATGCTTAAGGAGTAATGAATTTTAAGCACTTATGGTATGATTTATAATGATGAAGACGAAAATAATGATTAAATGATGGAGATAATGATGAAAGAGAGATAAGTTGGAAACAATAAGATACGAAACGGGATTGCCTTTATAAATAATTTGCCTTTTTACTGTACATAATCAAAATTTGATAAGCGTTTTTATTTATACCACACATCTCATGGCTAGGATAAAGCTATAACTAGTTTAAGAGTTGATGATTTTGAGCTGATAGATGACATCCTAAAGATCCTCCTGATCTGTTTGGTGACGAGCTTGGATTTTCTCAATGATTTATTCAAGATCGAAAATTCTGTAGTGAGCAAAGGCAATCTTATCCTTTTGCCCTAACTGCTTCTTTTGAAGTTTGATAATCTGAGTACGGATTTTCTTGAGTTCGGTCTTTAGTTCGTCACTATTCCTTCGTATGATCATTCTATCAATACGTCCTTCCTCCATTTTCTCGATGTGGTGAAGATAGAGTTCATCTAAGTAATTCAAAATATCTTCGATTTGTCCCTCATGATGTTTCAGATACATCTTAATTGGACATTTTCCTATTTCAAATATCTGAGGTGGGGTAGGAGTATAAACTGAGGAAGATGGTGATACCAAATCACAGGTTTGATTCCGGGATGAATTAGATAACGTAGTTGAGGAAGAAGATGGGGAATGGATTTGCTTCTTAGGTGGTAATAGTTCTTCAAGAATAAAGAAATATCGAGGATTAAATAGTAGTGATGGTGGTAATATCGGAGATAGAGTCAAAATAGCTGGTGGAGTAATAGGATCTGGTGATGAAATAGATAATTCATTAGCATAAAATGCTTGTACGTTCTTCAAATAAGGATTATTGTAGAAAGATGAGAATACTGGTGGGATCATATTATCTGTAGAGTTTTCCGAAGAGTTAAAAGAAATGATTCCTGATGAAGCTGGGAAGTAATTCGATGAGACCGAAGTATAGTTAAGAATATTCATAGAGGAAAAAGCATCCTTAAGATCGGAAGTAGAGCGATTGGGAGAAGACATCGTTCTGATAACAACCTAGTTTGTAAATAACATAAGTTATTTATGTAATAGTATAATAGATATGTATCTTTACATACTTGTTCCGGAATGTAGTGGCACGGAGGACCTTGATGGCTGAAAAATGAAATGTGGTTATAGTTAAGGTTTTGACCTTGTTCTCTATAACCATGGCGCTGATACCAATCTGTAACACCCCCATTTTTACAATATAGCAGCGGAAGCTAATCTGGGGTATTACTTCATGGATACAACAATCATAATCATAGAAAACAACTTTAAAAGAGACGTTGTTGGAAAAATTTAGTTATCATTCATTATAATCAGAGTTTTTACAAAATGCAGGTCCCAAAATCTAAAATATTATGTTTGAATGATAACAGTTCAGCCATCTTCGAGTCCATGCCACTCCGTGCCGCAACTTGCTCAATTACCTGAGATAAACATGCTAAAAAGTCAACACAATGGTTGAGTGAAATTCATAGGTTTGATATAAACAGTTTGAATACAAGTAATAGTATAATAATTGTATAAACACAATTATTATGAAAATGATATTGTTATGATCTTGGGTCATGTTATTATATACCCGTTATTAGTAATAGTCGCAATGAATCATAGTAACAATGTATTATCCCGTTATTGCCTTGTTTGGTCTGATTGGTCTTGTTCTCATGTCACCAACACATTATCATCCAAAGTCAATTTAACGACTTGAAGAGCTCATATATCAACATATTAACATCCAAAGTCAATTTAATGACTCGAAGTCAAATTTAACGACTTGTAGGATTTATTACACTAACATTAATATCCAAAGTCAATTTAACGACTCGAAGTCAAATTTAACGACTTGTAGGATTTATGAAACTAACACATTAATATCCAAAGTCAATTTAACGACTCGAAGTCAAATTTAACGACTTGTAGGATTTATGAAACTAACACATTAATATCCAAAGTCAATTTAACAACTCGAAGTCAAATTTAACGACTTGTAGGATTTATGATACTAACAGATTAACATCCATAGTCAATTTAACGACTTGTAGTCAAATTTAATGACTTGTAGGATTTATAACTTAGACATTGATTGTAATGATACATCAGATTAGCATATAGTCTGGTAAAACACTTGTATCCGTACTTTATAGCATGTATCCCCCTTACGGGTTTATGAAATCTCACCTGATAGGTAGATGTAATAAATATTCTAAAATGAAAGCTGACGACCTTATCACAATCTTAACCGGGGAATGTTGATATAATAAAATGATAGTAAACAGCCACGTCACGCAACCTGAGTAAATATGTTGAGTCTTAAGAAGATTGTACTCTAGAACTTTAGTTTTAAGAGTTATGAGTTTGATTGAAGAGTTTGGAATTATTGTATCACCGTTCGGGCCATCATAATTCAGAAGTCATTTAGTAAACGTTTGAGGAGCTAGGGCACTTTAAATCGTAAACCCAACAACTCAGTCAGAACGTAATACCAAGATGAAACTCCTTAATATGAAGCTCCCTAGTATTGTGATATGATATAATCGGTTTTAAGCGTTTTGATTAATATCTGGAAATGTTAAGCACGAGAAGCGTTAATTAAAGTTATGTCTGGTAATGTTTTGAATGTGTTTTTATACTTTTTCAAAATGTTACATTTTAGACCCTAGGGTTTAGAAAATTGCAAGTAGACCCCCTGAGGGTTTTGCATTTTTTATGACTTTGGTCGTATTAAAATGTGTTCAGCTAGAACATTCGTAGTCGAGTGAAATTCGGTCGTTTGGGTCTGTTATCGCAGGACAAAAAAAGCTACAACATTAAAAAGATATACCAAGTAAACCTTGACTTTGAAAAGTGACATAATAGACCCCTATAGTTATAACTTTGATAAAATGACACTTTTAGTCCTTATAAGTGTATAATTTCTAAAAGTTACGATATATACCATCTTGCAAGGATAAATAATTACAAAACATGTCAAATAGCCATGCAAAGCTTAGTTTAACATTACAATAGACAAATAATAAGTTATAATAAACTAAAATATGAAGTTTTAACGCAACACAAGTTTAAAATAACGATTCATTAGGCTAGGAAGCAAAACAGGTTAAATTAGGGTTTCAAAACATAAACGCGCGGGTTTTAAGTTCAAATTACTTCATTAATCAATAAAGTGGTTATTTTAACATTAGTTAAGAATGCTAGGATAGATTATAACAATATTTAACCATTATAACATTTAGTTTTAAGAAAAACACGAAATTAGGGTTTGGTGTACGGTTTTTTGGAAAAAAAAAAAATCAAATGGAAAATGAGCATATAATTAGGTGTATGAAACTTTAACAAGAGTATATTTGGATCATATGACATATAAGAGTTTAGTAGCAGGATTAGAAACATTCAAAACGTGGGTTTTGAGCATCCAACTGAGCAAAAATGGGGTAAACTGTGTAATTTCGGTATATTTCCACTCGTGACTACGCTCTTTGAATCTTTATTTCGGTTCTTCAATCTTTAGGGATTCGCTTCTTGAACATATTTAAATGATCCTAGGATCATAAGGGAGCAAAGATTGGCAGCCTTAATGTTATAGTAAAGAAATGGGGAGGGTGTGAGTTATTGAATGATGACAAGAGAGCTCATTTTATACTCAAATGAAGCAAAAGATACTAAGGAAGCAATGTATCTGATCAAGGACATGTGTGAGCTAATATGTTGATGTGTTGAAGCTAGGAGATGAGGTGTATGAGCTAGAAATAAGCTAGAGCATGGTGATGAAGACACATGCTTTGCCGCGGCTGCCATTGGACAAAAGAGGAGGTTTTATCAATCTTGGAGGCCAAGGGAGGTAATATATTTATGTTATCAGCTGCATGTGATGTTTAAGGGTGCTTTTGCAATAGTTATTTGCAAAAGAAAGGCTTCAAAATGGGTCATTTGTGCAAAAATGGGGGTCGCGGGTTGGTTTTGGGGTTTTATGGTTCAAACTCATGTTTTTGGCTTATATTTCGTGAGCATTGATTGAAGAATGATTGAATTATGATCTCAAGGTTTGTATTTAGGCTTATCATGGCATAATTACAAGTTTTTTTTTGTTTAAAATAGGGTATGAAAAGAGAAATTTATAGCCAGCGGGTCATATTAGGACTTAATTAGGGTTTCTTTGACTTTTCTAGCTTGTAATTCGTGTGTAAATGATCAAGGGTGATGGATTACTGATCTTGAGCAATGTAATATGAATTATTAATGATATTTGATAGTTGGTTTAAGTTAAAATGGGTTGAAATGGAATAATAAGCCGTGGGTTGGATTAGGGCTCGTAATGGGTACATTAGGGTTTCTTAAGCTTCAATCTTTTGTACATTGCCAAGATAATGATAGATAATGATTTGTAAACTCATATTATGAGTTTACAATGGCTCTTGGTTGATTGTTCGGGATTAGAATGGTTAGAAACGAGTAAACGGGTCAAATGAACCAATTAGGTACATTTAGGGTTTCTCGGATATGTTTTACGTACAAATGAGGTAAGATGATAAAGTAATGATGAAATAAGGATTGAATAGGATTTATATGATTGTAAAATAAGTTATTACAACTTATTTGAGTATTGGTTGAGGTTTAAAATGGATAAAAATGAAGAAACGGGTCATGGTTTAGGAATTAGCTCGATTTTAGGGTTTAGGGTTTTGAATTAGGGTTTTAAGAGTAAATATGTGTATGAAAGTTTATGAATAGAATAATTAGGGTTTACACATTGTATATTGAGTGTAGTATCTTGTACACAAGTGATGGTGAAGAAATTAGAATGAAAACGGAGGTAAAATGGCTATTTTAGATGTCATGCTTAATGACTTGTACATTGTGCTTTGAAAACTTGTACTTGACTTGGAGGGAGTTTATATTTCAAATGAGATGTTATATTACTTGTACATATGCTTTAGTAGCTTGTGCATTCACTTTAGATGTTAACCCTTCAAAAATATGGTTTAAGAGTGGCATTACGATAACGTATTAAAGCCCGTTTAGATATAACATTACGAATAAGTACATTATAAGAAAAATGTACCTGTGTTAAAAGGTTTAAGATGATTTGACTTGACATGATAATCTGTTTGCTGACATATATGAAGATAAGGATGGTCATAGATAGGGTTGCGTTAGCTTTGTCTACTTTTATTAATGACACAATACTGAGAATATATAAGTAATGTAATAAAGCGAAAAATTTCCTCGTACAATTGTGATAATAGTAAAATAGGTTTTGCATTTGATGAAAATTCTTGGGTTGTTATATGAACCCACGGTAAGTTCTCTTAATAATGAAGTTGACTTTAGAATTTCATTTGACTATTCCGAAGAAGAATGGATTCACAACGGTAATTTTTGACAAAAACCAAAATTGTTCTTACAAAATTAATTTCTTCCTATTTCTTCAACAATTTAAAACTGGATTCGAAAATATAATGAAAAAAAAAGTCAATATGCCTTCACTTCCATCACCTAATCCTACGGTCAGTTGTTTTGATGATTTATACTTCTTCAAAGATTTTGAGAATGAATATCCATCTATTATTTACAATAATGCTCCAACGTCTAAATCAAATTTGTTAACTGAACCCACTTTAAACCCTCAACATATCGACGAATTTGATTTGAAAGAAGAACATTCAATGTCCGAATATAAGAAGAGTAACAAAACGTATTTGGTACTATAATGATCTATTCCCTTTCAAAACATTATTCAAACCATGATTTAAAGTCAAAAAATACAATTAGAGAATGATTGAACGAGATATAGAAACAAACCTATTCGTGGTAACATGAATACACAAGGGTCGGATATGCTTTTGTAAATAAGTCACGATAAAATCAATAAAACTTTCAAAATGGGAAGTTTTATCATGGAATTAAACGTTAATATCGTAACTTGGAATTATCTTATCAACAGGATGCTATTCTATCTCATTATGAATTTATATGTGTCGTTTGGCATTCCGTTCGACCCTAAGCGGTATTATAAGGATGGTGTTTATACAAGAATGTTGTGGAGGCCAAGGTACGTTTTCTTTACTTTTTAAATTAGGAAAATTGGTCTCCAAGAACGGATATGACGTATTAGGTTAAAACCTATACGGTGTATCCATTGTTTTCAACAGAAGTTGACTAAGTTAACAAAACTCGCCAATACGACGTATTTATCAAGAATCGATACGACGTATTGAGTCTGGGTATAAAAGCCCAACTGATACGCCGGATCTGTTTTCACCACACTTTTTCACTCCACACAAACAAAATTTTTTACCACAAAAATCTCTTAGAGAATCAATCATCCTCTTCTTGTTTTATCTCTCTCGATTAACCACCAAAAGGTAATGAACCTAATTTGTCCTAATTTCCATTTGATATTCTAAATTCGATTTAGGGTTAGGGTTAGGATTTGGTTTTGAGAATTTGATGTTTTTGCCGTAGAATCCTTTGATTAGGCTTTCCCTTATTCTCTTAGAATTGTAACAAGTATTGTTGGTAAATTGTGCTTGGTCAAAATGCTGTAGAAAGAAGAAAACGCCCCACCACAACCCAACCTACAAACTCCAGCGCCGCGGATAGCGTCGCTACAACCAATACAACCACGCCGAAGAACCCCCCACAACCCACCACCAGCAACCAACAAAGACCAACCTCTAAAACACACCCAATAAGAGCTCACTCCCTCCGTCAATCGAGAAACCGCAAACCACACTCTCTCTACCTGACCTCCACAACACAAAAGCAAACACCCAAAGAAAAACCGCAAAGCAAAACCCGACATTCTCACCGGGACAACACCCAGCAACACACCCCACCACTCCGGTAGCCAACCCAGAAAGAGAAAACCCCACATAACGCGAACGCCAACCCCACCACGCCGTGCAATACACAGTGAAGCCCATAAACCCTACCTCTAACCGCCCCCCCTAGCCCGTCCTGCACAACTCATATGTAATCCAACCTCCATAACCCGCCCCTCCACCCTACACCAGCTATCCCCCTGACCTCCACCCGGAGCCCCCCTAATTCCACTGTACGCTCAGCCCCTCAACAAAGATCTAGCTCTACACGAAACTCGCTAACCCCTGCACCCTCTCGACACTTATTCCACCGCCAGCCCTCTCCGAACACCAACCCCCCACACATTGCCAATCCAGCAGTAATCAAAACCTCACCATCAATAATCAACACTCAACACCGAACCCCACCCCCCTCGCCCCAGCAGACCCCCATTCTGGTGATACTCCTACCCCCTTTCCAATTCACCGTAACCCCTTACACTCTCTGCGAGTTCGACCTCACACAACACAACACCCTCAGACCTCCACGCCCATCACCACCCCATTCTACGCTCCCACTACCCAAACCCCACCATAAACCCGGACCACACCCCACACTAAAAAACCTCGCCCGACAAACACGAGCACTCCCGCCAACTCCAACACACCAACCAAAGTTTATCGCAAACCCAACAACCCCCTCCCTACTAATCAGCATACTTTCAACCAACCGACCCCCCACAACCATTAAGTAAAATACCCACAAGACCCTCCGCAACCAGCCCCATTCCTCCCTACCCAAACACATACCACTCCAGAGACGAAGCTAGGCAAACAAACGCAAGATGGCCGCTGTCGTTAAAACGCACCCACAGCCACCCAACTCCCCCAGACCGCCGGGAGACGATTGCTTTTCGATTTAAACTGCAGAGCAATACGGCGTATCCAATCACATGGATACAGTGTATTGACTCAATTTTACCCAAATCTTGAAGACTCAATACGACGTATTCAGTAAAGTGAATACGACGTATTGATCTAAAAAGGATCCTGAACTTTGATGCCCATACGCCGTATTGACTCACATCTATACGGCGTATTAACTTCTGATCTTTCTATACGGCGTATCCATTTATGAATATGTCGTATCCTCCCTCATAACAGATTGTTTAGATTTTGTGATTCTTGTACTTATCTCGTTAATTTTGCAAATATGGCACCCTTACCACCACGTGAGCAGAGACACCCATTCCTTAGGTACCAGGGTTTAGAGTACACTGATGCGGATATAGCTGATTTCGAGGAGAGGTTGGAGAGGATTCACGATAGGGATACGCATAGGGTTCAGGTTGTGGACTTTCAGGGTATGCCCGAGCTGATGAGGGATGTTTTAGATGCTAGGATGCTGATGGAGCACCGTGATGATGGAGGGGTTGTAGTGTTTACTAGCCGAGCTTAGAGGCGATTGTTTGATATTAGAGGCCCACTGGTTTGGGAGCTCATTTTAGAGTTTCTTGGCACACTTAGATTTGGAGAGGTATTGCTTAATCTGGGTGCTCCTGACACTATTCAGTTTCAGCTAGGAGGAGCCAGGAGACGTATGAGCTAGAAGATAGTTTATTATAGCTTTAGGATTACATACGAGGGAGGAGATAGAGTCCCCCGGTTTTGCTAGATACTAGAGCGAGAGTGAGAGGATGATCCTAGGGAAGGGGGATCTTCGTGACTATTGGAGGAGTATTTTGTGACACCCCCATAAAATCACAACGCAGCGGAATACCACTTTGGGGTGCCACTTCATAGTATAAAGTACAAGTTACAGTAAACGACCTCTAAAGAGACGTTTGATAAAATGTCACATTCGATTTAAGTAAATCAGAGTAAATTCAGGTCCCAATAATTTATGATTTAACAAGATTACCAGATTTCAATCGTGACTCATTTTGTCTATTTAAGGAAAAATAGTTATCGAATGTGAAGAAAAACCAAGTCCTTGAGTTTTGATATCCACGCGACTCAAATGCTCCCAATGCTCAGCTAGCAATATAATAACCTGAGAAAATACATGCAAAAACTACAACAATAATGGTTGGTGAAATCATATGGTTAAATAAAAGCCGTATGAAATGTTTACAAGAAATATTCCTGAAAGAATAGAAGCGTTACAGCATTTAGAAAGAATTTTATCGAAATTTCAAGTAAATGTTTCAATAAGTCAATTATTTGCTCAAATAGTGGACCCCCCCCCCCCCCAAATACAAGGTTAAAGAACAAAAAAAAATTTTTTTTTCCAAGCCAGCGACAGTATTTCAAGTATACATTCAACAGAATACATTGTGCAACGAATGCAATGTATAAATCTTGATAGCATTAGCTCAATACATTCCCGGAAGCCTTGACGTTAACACATATCTTGTTGTAATACATGTTGCCCCTAACTAGGTATTATTCCTATAACCAAAATTCTAAATACAAATTTCCGTTACAGTGTGCTCGCAAGGATACGATTCAGAACCCCCGGACAGGGCTGTCAAACCCAATAGATCTATTTATTTGTACAGCGCTCACAACCATTATAAGGCAATTAACAGTTCATATGTGGGTTCTTAGGCAATAACTACTCATAGCAATTGACCTCATATTTGGGTGTCCAAGCATACCATAAAGTTTCCTTGTGGTCCAGTTTATAAACAAGCATGGTATCAAACATGTATTTAGGGGAGGGGGGGGGGGGGGTGGGGGGCGGGGGAGGGGGTGGTAGCAAGCAAAGCTTTAGTAAAACAATACATGTAACGCTTATTAGTAGTTAACCGGATAAGTTATTCGGTAAAACAAGCATTTATCTAACATGTATTAGACATCAATGTTATACAATTAAAAGCTTATGTAAAAACATCATGGGTAACGCTTAAGTAGTAATAACCGATAGAGTTGTTTTCTGTAAAACAAGCCCCAAATGTATTCTCACCCCAAAAATAGTTTAAGAAAACCATTAAAATGAAAAGGTGGGGCTATGAACTCACCTTGATTGAAGACCACAGGCAATAATCAATCAATCACGAACGTCACCGATAACGAAATCGACGCTAATGACCTACAATTATGTCGCTCTTTACAAATAATAATAAATTACGACCACCGCTATGATGCGTACAATCGCAACGATAGAAATCGTATAAAATACACATTGATGAAAATCCACTTGCGCCTTAGCTCCTAAAATCCCACAATATTAGTGTTTGCGAACGTTCTTTTATTTAATATCATTACAATCGCTTAAAGTTTAAGCGAATACTTTCTATTTTAAGACACTTTCTATATTAGGAAAGGTACCACATTTGGAAAGTTTACCATTTTTGGTAAGCCCTCGTCACCAATTATATTAGTAAAAATATTTATTTTACCCACCGTTTCGCAAATCTCGACTTTCAATTTTGTTATAATTACCCATATCGTGATAATGTCCCTGTAATAATACCAAAGTTACAATTTTTAAAAGAAATTGTCTCCGTTCAGATAAACACGTTAAGTCAAACTTGTTATACTCCGTAAAAATAATAGCGTATATTATTTTATATTTTATTTTTATAAACGATCAATAAGTCTTTGTAATAACCCCGTTGACTTTTAAAGTCAACATTTGACTTTCTCTTTGACCTTTTATACTTATATTTTCTTTACCCAAATCTGACCCCCCGCTAAACGACCCTCTAAATCACATTTTCACGATTCGGACAAAGAAGAAACTTTATCAAAACGTAAATTCCGGGACAATGTACTTTTATAGTTTTAGTCGAGACCTCAAACTCGATCAGAAAATTACCAAAACGCCCCGCAAGAAACTGCTGAACTTGACTATTTTAAATAAAAACGCAACAGGTTGACCATCAGTTTTGACCCGCAATATCACATTTTCATGATTTGACCAAAAAGAGATTTTATGTAAAACGTCATTCCGGACAACTTTCGTGTTTCGCGCCGAAGGCCGAAACGTTACATATTCGAAAGTCTCAAAACGCCTATTTGAAAATCAGGACAGAACCTATTATTTCTAAAATAGCTGAAGACAAAATTTATAAAAATTCAAGACTGACTTTTGGCCATAATTCTCCGTTATTAAGAGTTACGGGACGTTATCGATTTAACCGAAACGAACATAAAAAATAAGCACGTTCATATTCCTAAAATCAAAAATCAATTTTGATAAATTTTCGAGACCTCGTTTTCCGTGTCAAATTTTCAAGCTCGTTTTATACTTTTCAAAACACATCAAAACTCTTTTTAACTTCCATACCAACTATAATATGTCTAATATGACCTATAAACAATACATGATCAAATCAATCAACCCATAATACGATCTAACCTATTCACGCAAGATTTCCCCAAATTCATCACATGCATTCACGAAACAATCGAATCAAGAAAATGACAAAATAAACATAAAAGAATGCTTACAAAGCTCACACAAGAGCTAGATCGGGTACATCGATTTTTCCTCCCTAGTCCTAGCCGAACATCGAACCACATCCAAAACCAAAAACCGAACATTTTTCATTTAAACCGAGCTTTAAATATTAATTATCCATCCAAGAACAACCCACTTACCAAACGAAAACACTCGAATCTAACTCGAACTCTAACTAGAAAAATACTCATTGCATGTTGTATATTTTAGAAGTGAAAACGTAAAATAACGAGGGTGAAATCGAAAATATAAGTATTTTCGGGTTGCAAGTAAATTTTTTTCCGGGCGACCACGGCGGTTTCCCGGCGGCGTTGGGTGACCGCGGCCGAACGGCGACAGTGGCGTTTCCGATGACTCGGAAAATTTTTTCCGGTGGTGGTTTGTGGAGCTAGAAAGAAAGTGTGTGTGTTTTGTGTAATAAAAAATGAAAGGAAATGGAATTAAAATCCATTTAGTTAGGTTCCTTATTTTGAGCTTATGTCAAAAATGAGTCCACCCCTTTCCTTTTATCTTTATATTTTTGACGCAAATAACTTTTTACTTAATGTTAAAAAAAAAACGACAACCATGGCTCAGGATTACACCTTCTGAATTATTTTTATTTCCCAGTCCACCGCTTAATTTAGTTTAAAACATTTAATAAAACGTGTACACTCTAAAACGCGAGTTCGGCTCAAGGCAAGGAACAAAATGACGACATTCATAAAAATAATAAATTTACGATCTTAAAAATAATAACGAGTCGCGTCGTACATTTTTTTTTACAATGCTCGAAACGGTTCACGAACGCGCGGTCAAACGCGGATAAAAAAAAGTCGAAAAGTATTAAAATGAAAAATAAATAAGCTATCGAAGCTAAAATATAGAATTATTGCTTTCTCAAACATTAAAATGGATAAATATTCAAGGCACGATTTGCAACTAGCTAAAACGACGATTTTTGATAAAACGGCTAAAAACAAAAACAATAAACTCCATAAAAATTAGAAATAGAATTAAGGCTCGGTTAAAATATTGACCGTAAAATACGAGATGCTACAGTCTTCCCACCTTAAGGGAGCGCCGTCCCGGTGCTCTATTCGACTTATCTCTATATGGTTTGCGATGGTTGATACACATTCGGAAAATCCATATAACAAACTACGAGTCTAAAGAAGTTCATAGCCCAAAGAATGATTCATACGGACGAACACACGCTATGTCGGATACACATAAGCCCACTCATTTATAATTTGTCACTTACAAAAAGAGGCGTCCCAATCCTTGTAAGTAAGAATTTATAAACTTATGGTTCGGTAATTTATAATTTCCTTATTCAAATGAAGAAGCGTCCTAATTCATTTCAATAAGATGATTATAAATCATCCTACTTAAGTATCGCCGGCACAAAAACACAATAGCGAAACAATAGATTACGAAGCAACATATACAATTCAAAATCATAAAGAGAGTGTTCAAACTCGAAGTCAGATGATAGAATAGCTAGCGAAATTGACAAACTACGCCGAATTTCAACATCATAAAAAAAAGGAATGAAGCAAGGTCGCGTAAATGTTTCGGAGATAACCGCATCGCTCACAATATATCGAAGTAAACGAACTCATTAAGAAGTAACATAGTAATATACACATATAGTACAAGTAATCAATATATAATACTAGTAATGAACGTTCGAGGGATAAAATAAGAAAACAGGAAGTCGCGATAGTTGGAGTAGGCAACGTATATATATAATTCTGCCCTATGAAGCAATAAGTATAGAGACGTCATAAATATACGAATGAAGAGCGAAATAATAACCAAGTATTATAAACATATATTAATGTAATAGCCATAAAGACAGCAAAAGAGTGCAATAAATTACCTGGAGCAAGCGCGCAGGAAATCGGACAAAGGTGAAAGACACCTTAAATTTAATTAACGAAAAACCGGTATAGTATAGGTGTTTTTGAAAAACTAGACCTAGTTCGCTATAACGAGAGGCTCTATACCAACTGTGACACCCCTATAATCACACGCATCAGAAAAACAAAAAAATACCACATTGGGGTGCCACTTCATATAATAAAATGTATCAAGTTACGACACAGTAAACTACTCAAAAGAAAGACGTTTGATAAGATGGTTCACATTCGATTTAAAATAACCAAGTAATTCATTCCCAATAAATATATGATTTTAACAAGATTACCGCAAGATTTCAATCGTGACTCATTTTGTATATTTAAGGAAAAATAGTTATCGAATGTGAAGAAAAACCAAGTCCTTGAGTTTTGATATCCACGCGACTCAAATGCTCCCAATGCTCAGCTAGCAATATAATAACCTGAGAAAATACATGCAAAAACGTCAACAATAATGTTGGTGAATTCATAGGTTTAAGTAAAAGCAGTATTGAAATAGTTCAAGAAATATTATCAGTAAAAAAGTAGCGTTACACATCATTTAGAAGAATTGTTTAATCGAAATTCAAGTAATGTATCAATAAGTCAATATTTCACAATAGTGGACCACAAGGTTTTAAGATCAGCCAGCGACAGTATTTCAAAGTATAATTCAACAGAATACATTGCAACGAATGCAATGTATAAATCTTGATTGCATTGAGCTCATGACACCGAAGCCTTGACGTTAACACATATCTTGTATGTAATTCATGTTGCCCCATAACTAGGTATTATTGCCTTATACCTAACTTCTAAATACAAATTGTCCGTTGACTGGGTGCTCGAAAGGATTCGATTCAGACCCCCGGACAGGGCTGTCAAACCCAATAGATCTATTTATTTGTACTAGCGCTCACCCATTATAGGTAATTAACAGTTCATGATGTGGGGTCTTTGGCAATAACTACTCATGCAATTGACCTCATATTTGGGTTCAGCATACCATAAAGTTTCTTGTGTCCAGTTTATAAAACAAGCATGTATCAAACATGTATTAGAAATCATGTGGTAGATAAGCAAAAGCTTTAGTAAAAACATTCATGTAACGCTTATGTAGTAGTAACCGATAAGTTATTCGGTAAAACAAGCATGTATCAAACATGTATTAGAAATCATGTGGTAGATAAGCAAAAGCTTTAGTAAAAACATTCATGTAACGCTTATGTAGTAGTAACCGATAAGTTATTCGGTAAAACAAGCATGTATTCTCACCCCAAAAATAGTTTAAGAAAACCATTAAAAATGAAAAGGTGGGGCTATGAACTCACCTTGATTGAAGACCACAGTCAATAATCAATCAATCACGAAGCGTCACCGATAACGAACTCGACCGCGACCTATAATTATGTCGCTCGGTTACTATATAATAAAGTACGACCGAATGATGCGTACATCGCAACGATAGAAATCGTATAAAATACACATGTGATGAGAAATCCACTTGCGCCTTAGATCCTAAAATCCCACAATATTAGGTTGCGATCGTTCTTTTATTTATATCATACATCGCTTAAGCGAATACTTTCTATTTTAAGAAACTTTCTATTTTAGGAAAGTTACCACATTTGGAAAGTTACCATTTTTGGTAAGCCTCGGCATCCAATTATATTTGTAAAAATATTTATTTATCTCGTCGAAATTTCGACTTTCAATTTGGTTATTAATTACCCATATCGGGATTATGTCCCGTATATTACCAAAGTTACTATTTTTATAATTTTATCCGTTCAATAAACTCGTTAACTCTAACTTGTTATATTCGTAAAAATAATAGCGTTTATTATTTTTATAAACGTTCAATAAGTCTTGTATTAACCCGTTGACTTTTTAAAGTCAACATTTGACTTTCTTTGACTTTTATACTTATATTTATCTTTACCCAAATCTGACCCGCGCCAAACGACCCTCTAAATCACATTTTCACGACTCGGTCAAAGAAGAAATTTTATGCAAAACGATATTCCGGACAACTTTTTAGTTTTAGTCGAGACCCGAAACTCGACAGAAAATGACCAAAACGCCCCTGCAAGAATCTGCTGGAACTTGACTATTTTAATAAAAACGCAACAGTTTGACCATCGGTTTTGACCCGCTATATCACATTTTCGTGACTTTGACCAAAAAGAGATATTATAGAAAACGTCATTCCGGACAACTTTCGTGTTTCGCCGGAAGGCTGAAACGGACTCGAAAGTGCTCAAAACGCCTATTGAAAATCTGGACAGAACCTATTATTTCTATAAATAGCTGAAACAAAATTTATAAAAATTCAAACTTCTTTTGGCCATAACTTCTTCGTTATTAAGAGTTACGGGACGTTCGAATTACCGAAACGAACATAAAAATAAGCTCTTTCATATTCCTAAATCAAAAATCAATTTTTATAAAATCTCGGACCTCGAAATTCGTGTCAAAGCTGCTGTCCGAAATTTAACTTTTACGAAACGCGTCAAAAACTATTTTTCGACCAAAAATTTATTCACAACATATCTAAAATAACCTATACACGATATCCTTATCGCTCAATCATTCAATATCACCACTAGTCTAGCGCAAGTTCCTCGGATTTCATCACATGCAAATATTTATAATCGATCGAATCATAAAAATAAAAGTAACACTAGTATTAAAAAATACTCACAAGCTTAAATAAGCTAGATCGGGCAAAAACTCGGACTCGCCTTTTTCCTCCTCGCCTTAGCCGCGGTTCGAACCGACCCAATACACAAAACCACAAACTTGTTAACAAAACCCACTTGCTACAATGTTTATTTATCACCAATGGCTAGTGTTTTCCAACCCATTTCGACCAAACTCGAACCAATCCAAAACTAGAGAAATATCAATTGCATGTTATATATTTTTAGTGGAAAACATAGAAAATAACGAGGGGATTCGGAAAATATAAGTTGTTCGGGTTGCATGTAATTTTTCCGGCGGCCACGGCGGTTTCCGGCGGCGGTAACCGGCGGCCGACGGCGACGGTGGCGGTTTCCGGTGACCGGAAAAGTTTTCCGGTGGTGGTGGTGGAGCTAGAGAGAAAGTGTGTGTGTTTTGTGTTATAAAATGAAGGAAATGGAAGTAAATTCCATTTATATAGTTCCGACAACCGTGACTCGGGCTTACACTTCCGAGACCATTTTTATTTCCATCACATTTTTTTTTGTTTTTAAAACATTTAATAAAAATGTGTACACTTTTAAAACGCGAGTTTGGCTCGAACAAGGAACAAAGACGACACGGT
>BQNB010028393.1:0-56689 GCA_026074375.1 Tanacetum coccineum | reverse complement strand
AAAGTCAAATCGAAGCCGAAAAGTCAATCAAGTCAAAAAGTCAACAGAAAAGTCAACTGGTCAAGGTCAAAGTCAACCCCGACAAATCCAAAAGTCATCAAATCAAGAAATATAAGTTTAAGGGTTGAAATTGCCAAACCCCTAAACTTATATGTATAAGAGAAAAGAGAAAAATGAAGACAAGGGCTTGAACTGCCAATTCGGCAAAGCTATACCACAAGGGCTTGAACTGCCAATTCGGCAAAGCTATACCACAAGGGCTAAAACTGCCAAAGTCTCATACTTGTATATCACAAGGACTTGTGATGCAATAAGTCTTATAACTTTTGGGGACTATTCCTGCCAAGTCCCCAAAAGTTTTAAACAACAAGGACGATGGATGCAACAAGACACATCACCATGGAGGGCCAAACTTGCCATTTGCCCAAACCTTCACTCTGTTATAACCTCAAACAGTTTTTCCCGCCTTGTTTTCCCCCCAAACACAACTCACGGGTGTAAAACCCCGTTTTTACCCTGTGTTTCTTCTCCACCACCATGGGTACTCACCTCCCCCCTCCTCCACTAACTTTCCCAGCTGTGAGATTGCCAAGTTGGCAATCCCACATCTCCCCAAGCATCTTTCGACGACCAAGATTGATTTTTGATGAGATTGAAGGGCTAGGATGTGTTTGCTTTCCCCCTCTCACACAACTAACACAAGGACTCAGCTATAAAAGTTGTAGAAGACAGAAGAACAAAGGCAGCAAGTTTTAATTTCAGTTTGTAATTTTTTTTCGTATTTTTAAGCATTTTTCTCAAGTTTTTTAGCAATTAGCTTTAAGCACTTGTACTCTCTTTCTTTCAGTTTGTACTCCATCATTTGAGTAATATCATTTCAGTTTTCAAGTTTAAGTGTTCTTTGTTTTCAATTTTAAGCTAATTTTATCCAATAAGCTCTCAATAAGCTCATTGGAGCTTATTCCTGTTCATAAGCTCAAGTTTAGTTTAAATCCTGTTTTTAGACATTCATTTACTCATTCTAATCCATTTAAATCAAAGTCATGATCACTTGAGGTGTTTTGAGTTCGTTTTGAAAGCAACAAGTTAAATAAGCTAAAATTAGCTTATTAAGCTTAAAGCTCAGGTTTAGGGGCTAGGGAGCCACTTAGGTTCAAGTTTTTAAGCCACTCACTCTACAAGAGTGGCTTTGGTTCTGAGACTACAATAATCTCAGGTTTCATTTCTTAAGTCTCATTCTAGCTTAATTTTAGCTTTATCTTTTGCTTATTTCTATTCAAATTTTGTTTAATTCTCTTTAATCATGTTTGTTTAGGCTTAATCTCTAGCTGTTTTAAGTTTTCATTAGGTTAAATTTGTGTGACTTTAGTTTCTCCTTAAAAACTGTCATATTAGTGTATTAAGCTAGCTGAGAAACTAGCTTATTTTTCTTAATAAGCTAGGACTTTTAGTGTTTAAGTAGTTCAAATAGGTTAGTATAAAATGGAGTAGATATAAGGTTTTGTCAGTTTAAGCTTTAAAAATAGATTTTAGATAAAAAATTAAACCAACAGTTAGACTTAAAGGGTGTTTGGCATAAGCTTAAATACGGGTCAAAATGGTTTTGACTTTGGGTTAAGGCCATTTAGTGAATTTGAGCTTAAGTTTTAAGCTTATTTAAAGCTTTTTCAAAAGTTTCCAAGGTTTTAAAATTGTTTTCCAAAGTTTTTAAAACTATTCTCATAACTGTGAGATTTTAGAAAAATCCACAAGTGCTTATTTAGTTAAGCACTTGTAGGTTTGAGTTTTTGCATCAAAAAGTTTGTGTTTTATGTGTCTAAAAGAGTTGTCCAAATAGGCTTTGGTCTTTTGACTTTGTGAGTCAAAAACCACCAAGGCCTTTTGGTCACAGTTTCTAAAAACCAAAAGACCTTTTTCACCACACAAATTCAGCAGGTAAAAATGGTTTTTAAAAGTCCAAAATTTGTGCACAAGCTGTTTAGCTAGAGTACTCAATCTGTTTTCAGTTTTATTTCCAATTTGAGCTTATTTGACAGCTTATTTTAAGCTGTCAAATAAGCTCTAAAAGCACAAATAAGCTCAAACAGATTGAGTGCTATAGCTAAACAGCTTGTGCACCAATTTTGAGCTTTTAAAAAGCATTAAAACCTGCTGATTTTGTTAAATGAAAAAGGACTTTTGGGTTTTTAGAAACTGTGACCAAAATGGCTTGGTGGTTTTTGACTCACAAAGTCAAAAGACCAAAGCTTGTCTTGACAGCTCTTTTAGACACACAAAACACAAACTTTTTGATGCACAAACTCAAACCACAAGTGCTTAACTAAATAAGCACTTGTGGTGTTGTTAAAAATCTAACAGTTTCAAGGAGGGCTTATAAACCTTTGAAAAACAATTTTCCAACTAAAAAACTTTTAAAAACAGCTTTAAACTAGCTTAAAACTTAAGCTTAATCAAACCAATTTACCTCAACCCATGTTTAAACCTTTTTGACCCGTTTTCATGGTTATCCCAAACACCCCTTTACTTTAAAACTGTCAAACCAAAGTGATGTCTTAAGCTTATACGACCCAACATGATCTCAAATGATTAAGCAATTTTAGACTTATAAGCCTTTTAAGCTTTCTGGCAATGTTTAAGTTATTTTTAAGCTTTAGTGACTGCTTTTCAGCAAAAGTTGTAAGAAGACAAAGTTGTTAAGACCCCACGAGCTTAACACTTTGGTTTCTTTGAGTTTTCTAAAAAATAAAAAAAAAGGGAAGACATTGCCGGGTGAAGCAAGACTCGTACCCGGGACTCCAAGAGATACATCCCCTTTTACACACACACTCTATACACTGCCGCCCTTGGGTATTTTTCGTTTAAAGACTCAAGGGCTTAGTGATTTAATGGGGTTGAGCTTTTAAGCTTATAAGCTGAAAAACAGCTTATTCGGGCTTATTCCTTAGCAATTTCGTGTTTCTTATTTTTCGTTAGGAATTGTCATAGTGTCTTGTATTTTGTAATATTTTTTCAGAATTTTTCGAATTCATTTAAATTTTTTTTATAATTTAATTTCGTTAAAGTTTAATTAATTCATAAAATAATACAAAAATTATCAAAAAAATATTTTGCTTTTTTTGAAAATTTTCTTTTATCATATAGTTGTATGGAAAATATAAATTTTCGTTTAGGGTTCAATTTTTACAACTTTTATCTTTTAAAGACGGGTTTCGGGTACGGTGATTTTGTTTTGACTCGTTTTTGGTCAATACGGACTCCGTTTTGTGGTTAGTCTTTTTCATCTTCATTATTTTCCCATAGAGTAGTTTAGAAAGTGAAAATTCTTCGTAGGGTTATTTTAAGATTCTAGGTTTTTCCCCTTTTGTTCGGGATTCGGGCTCTCGTTTTTCTAGTTTAATTTCTATATTTCAGGTTTTTCTTAAGTTTTAGTTCGTTTTTTTATCTAATTTGACTTTTTCAGCTTCCAAATATTTCCTTCTTCAAACTCAAATTTTCGATTGTATCGATTTTCCTTCCAGCCTCGCGTGGGGATAAAAGAACCCGGGAACACTCTATACTACTTCTCGTTATCATTGATCTTGTTGATTTTTAGACTTATATATTTTATATTTTATTATATATTATATATATTTATAGTGTGAAAACCACCAATCACTTGGTCGCGTGTAACCGTGTTTATTTATTTGTATAGTTGCGTGAGAGGAATTGGAAGCTGCGTTTTGAGCATTCAGGTGAGTTACATAGTCCCACTTTTTACATTGTTTTAAACTTTAGATAGAAATGATGCATAGGTTGAAAATATGTTTAAATTGTTTGTGATTTTTATATTTGTTGTTAGTTGTAATGCTATGAACTATTATGTGACTGTTTGGTTATGTAGATACATGTTTATTGTGATACTGATATTTGATGTATGAACTAAGTCAGGAGGGCTACTTGCGGGTATCCATGGCCTGTTTAGTGGAAGGTATTGTTGCCTAGTCAGGAGGGTTACTTGCGAGTATCCATGGCCTAAGCTAGAGGGAAAAGGATTGGGTATGAGCCAAGAGCGATTGAGGTCGTCTGATTGGTATTCTATTGGTTGTTGATTGGATTGAATGGCATTGTTAGCTTGTATGTTCGTTAGAATAATTGTCATACGAATGTATTGTTTTATAATCAAGGTTAATATCGTTATGATTTTAGTAATGGATTGAATATGTGTGTCTGAAAACTATGTTTCTCACCAACCATTGTGTTGACGTATAAGCATCATTTTTAGGTATTCAGCATGATGAGTTTAAGGTTAAAAAAGTGGCTAGATGGGCCGTAGGTAGCTAGCGAACTTTAGTTATCTTGATTTAGTTATTTGTTTTGGATGTTGAATGTTAATTGTTTTGCTTTGTTAGGATGTATGAATGTTTGCATGTCATGACATTGGCATGAATTGCCTTCATTTTCAATGTCAGCCGCCTTTTGGATTTTGTTGATGTGTTTGGGTATTTTCATGACACTGCGTGTCTATACCTTGTGTTTTATGCATGTTTTAGTTCTCTATATAGACGCCAATGTGTTGTGATGGTTTCCTTTCTCGTCGCGCCTCGCGTTTCTGCCTTGACGGGGTGTGACAGCCTACTCCATATGTCTTACACAAAACTAATCATAATATACTAGCAGGGTACCCGCGCGTTGCGGCGATGTGTACCTTGTGATTAAAGTTTAGCCGTAACCAAAATAAACATGATCAACTGATCAACTGGTGAGTAATGTCTGACCCGGTCCACCCGCTTATATCGGTCTGCTCGGTTATCACCGTTTGTTTTTAGACGGTTTTTATTGGCTAGCAGAACCGGTACCTGTTGGTCTGGTCTGGTTTTTAAAACCATATGTACCATCAACTTATTAGCATATAAATTGTATGAATTTTTGTATGTTTTATGTTAGATATTAGAAAATCCATGTAAAAGAAATCCGGTCACCCTGTGTAATGTCTAGCATATGTTAGCTCGTAGCCTTAACATTAATCGTTTAATTTATGTATGACGTATGTGTCTGGGGCCGGTGCTTTACCCAATGTTAGCCCACTCCATAACCTATTGAGGGCATCAAAACTCTTGTATTATACCCCCTTTCAGCCATGGGAGGGGTTGGATTGTTCAATTTCAGCAAAACACACACTTAAGGTGTAGTTTTCTCACTAGATACTTACTTTATCTCTCTACAAAGTAGGCAACCTTAAATCATTAATTGTGTTTATGATATCAAATATCCTTCAATTGGTATCAGAGCTCATGATATGATTAGCTAGTTTGTGTGTTTTGTTTGCATTTTTCTTGGATAGTTTTATAGATTAAAGTGTTTGATTTTGCAAAGGGTTATGGTCTAATTCTTGACACTCTTTGATTCTCACGTTTGTGATGTTAAAGTTGAGTTTTAGTAGTTTGTTTAGCCTTTAGGGAGCAAGGTGTGCCAAAGAAACCAAGCAAAAAGTTTCAAATAGGGTGATTTTTACGGGTTTTTAGTGAGGCGGTGAAACAAGTTGTATTTTTTGACTGCATTTTGTCTCTCTGGCATATTTCTTGGTTGCGTTTTGTCTCCTACGTTTTGTCATTTTGTGAAGGACAAAAGTACTGTGTTTTGTCTTATTAGGGACTGCGTTTTGGTCACTGCGTTTTGTCTTAAGATTTTGCGTTTTGGTCACTGCGTTTTGTCTCAAGATACTGCGTTTTGGTCACTGCGTTTTGTCTTACTTCACTGCGTTTATGTTACTGTGTTTTGTTCTACTAACTAGGTTGAGATTTGACTCTGCATTTTGCCTATTTGAAGACCCATACTGTCTTTTGCCTAAGAGAGACTCTGTCCATTTCAAAACTTGATTGCGTTTTGTCTCAAGATTTGATTGCATTTTGTCTCGAGACTTGACTGCGTTTTGTCTCAAGACCTGACTGCGTTTTGCTCTCAGGCTTCATGCGGGGGGTGTTGTCTACTTTTGAAGTCCTTCACTGGTTTTGGTAGATTGAAACTCTGGCAAATTTTCTTCTTTACGTTTAAACTCATTTTCAACAAACAAATCACAATTAAACAACATATACACCTATCCAACAAACAATCATCACTTTTAAGCATAACATCCACTAGTCATTGTTCGATCACTTAAAATTTCATTTCAAAATCAATTAAAATGGCTAATCTTTCGGAAGACATCCAATGTGCCAGTTCCGATACCCGACCACCTATGCTTGATAGGACTGACTTTGCTTCATGGCAACAACGTATTAGACTGTATTGTCAGGGTAAAGAGAATGGGATGAACATCTTGAAGTCAATTGATGAAGGACCATTTCAGATGGGGACTTTTCGGGAAACACTTGCCGAAGGAACTGAATGAGCCCTTCATCTAGGTCCAGAACGACCTCAAGTCTATTCTGACCTTTCTCCTGAAGATAAGGAAAGGCACAATGCTGACATTCGGGCAACAAACATCCTACTTCAAGGGTTACCAAAGGACATCTACACTCTTATCAACCATTACACTGATGCAAAGGACATATGGGACAATGTGAAGATGCTCCTGGAAGGGTCAGAATTAACCAAAGAAGACTGGGAATCACAACTGTATGATGACTTTGAACACTTCCGACAGAACAAAGGAGAGACCATTCATGACTACTATGTCCGGTTTGCTAAAATCATCAATGACATGAGGAACATCAAGATGACCATGTCTAGAATGCAACTGAACTCAAAGTTTGTGAACAACATGTTGCCTGAATGGGGTAGATTTGTGACAGCAGTAAAACTAAACAGGGGATTGAGGGACTCCAACTATGATCAGTTGTATGCTTATCTGAAGCAACACGAGGCACATGCCAATGAGAACAAATGATGTTGGATCGATTCACTAACACAAGTGGTCCTCTTGCTTTAATGACCAATGTCTCACACCCGATCGTACCCTTTCATATCATCTACAACTCCACCATCCACATATGTTCCACCACACTTTGCTGACAACTCTCAACTTGATTCAGGACTCTCTCTCTAACGGACAACTTAATTGAGAATTTAACCAACACACTTGCCCTGCTCACCCAATCATACAAAACATACCTTCCTCAAACAAACAATCAACTCAGAACCTTCATCAAATGCCTTGCAAACATAGCACCAGTTCAAGACGGCAGGGTTGTGGTTCAGAATGTTCAGGGTCGACATAATAGAGGACAGGGTAACAATGCACGGGGTGCATGTATAGCTGGTTATGGGGGAGCTCAGAACAGAGCCGGGAATGCTAATCCAGGTCAAGCAAGGCAGGTTAAGTGCTACAACTGCAATGGTATAGGCCACATAGCAAGGAACTGCACTCAGCCCAAGCGACCATAGAACTTCGAATACTTCAAAGACAAGATGTTACTGATGCAAGCTCCGGAGAATAGGGTGGAATTAGATAAAGAACAGTTACTATTTCTTGCAGGTGGACATGACAACGCCGTTGATGAAGATGTGGATGAGCAACCTGTTCAGGATTTAGCACTCAATGTGGATAATGTGTTTTAAGTTGATGACTGTGATGCTTTTGACTCTGATGTTGATGAGGCTCCCACGGCATAAACTATGTTCATGGCTAATCTATCATCTGCAGATCCTGTGTAATGATGAAGCTGATCCGTCATATGATTCGGACATTCTATCTAAGGTACACGACCATGATCAGTATCAGGATGCTGTTTGTGAACATCATAAAGAACACGAGATGCATGACGATGTACAACCAAACTACATTGTTGACTCACATGCCGATTATACGAGTGATAGTAATATGATTACGTATGATCATTATGTAAAGGACAACGCAGTGCCAATTATACAAAGCAATGTATCTTCTGTTCCAAATGATGCATACATGATGATATATAATGATATGTATGAACCTCATGCCCAGTCTGTCTCTAAAACAACACGGAACACAGTAGTTGATAATTCACTAACTGCTGAACTTGCAAATATAAGGAAACAAGTTGAATGTTATGAAGACACTCTCATCAATCATTACACTGATGCAAAAGATATTTGGTACAAAGTAAAGATGCTCCTGGAAGGTTCTGAATTAACAAAAGAAGATCGTGAATCACAACTGTATGATGAATTTGAACACTTTTGTCAGAACAAAGGAGAAAACATTCACGACAACTATGTCTGGTTCGCCAAGCTCATCAATGACATGTGAAACATCAATATGACAATGTCCAGAATGCAGTTGAATTCAAAGTTTATTAATAACATGTTGCCTGAATGGGGTAGATTTGTAACAACAGTAAAACTGATCAGAGGTTTGAGGGATTCCAACTATGATCAGCTGTATGCTTATCTGAAGCAACACGAGGCACACGCTAATGAGAACAAAATGATTTTGGATCGATTCACTCAACACACTATTGACCCTCTTGCCTTGATGTCCAATGCTTCACATCAGCAGTACTATTTACAATCATCTACAACTCCACCATCCACATATGTTCTACCACACTTTGCTGACAATTCTCAACTTGATTCGGGACTCTCTCCAACGGAAAACTTAATTGAGAAATTAACCAACACACTTGCCCTACTCACCCAATCATACAAAACATACCTTCCTCAAACAAACAATCAACTCAGAACTTCATCAAATACAAGAAACCAAGCCAGAGTTCAAGACGGCAGGGTTGTTGTTCAGAATGTTCAGGGTCGACAGAATAGAGGTCAGGGGAATAATGCACGGGGTGCAGGTGCAACTGGTTATGAGGGAGCTCAGAACAGAGTTGGAAATGCAAATCCAGGTCAAGCAAGACAGATTAAGTGTTATAACTGCAATGGTATAGGCCGCATAGCAAGGAACCGCACTCAGCCCAAGCGACCACAGAACTCAGAATACTTCAAAGACAAGATGTTGCTGATGCAAGCTCAGGAGAATGAGGTGGCATTAGATGAAGAGCAGTTGCTATTTATTGCATGTGGACAAGATAATGTTGTTGATGAAGATGTGGATGAGCAACCAGTTCAGGACTTAGCACTCAATGTGGATAATGTGTTTCAAGCTGATGACTGTGATGCTTTTGATTCTAATGTTGATGAGGCTCCTACTGCACAGACTATGTTCATGGAAAATCTCTCATATGCAGATCCTATTTATGATGAAGCCAGTCCGTTATATGATTTAGACATTTTATCTGAGGTACCAAATCATGACAACTATCAGGATGCTGTTTGTGAACATCATGAAGTAGACGAGATGCATGACGATGTACAACCAAACTACGTTGTTGACTCACATGCTGATTATACGAGTGATAGTAATATGATTCCGTATGATCAGTATGTAAAGGACAACGCAGTGCCAGTTGTACAAAGTAATGTATCTTCTGTACCAAATGATGCATACAGGATGATATTAAATGATATATATGAACCGTCTGCCCAATATGTCTTTGTAACAACACAGAACAATGTAGTTGATAAATCATTGACTGCTGAACTTGCAACATATAAGGAACAAGTTGAACTGTATGAAAGACTCCAGGTCATGTCACTATTCAAACCCATATCTTTTTCAATAAAGACTTGAAGTATTTAAGATATGGCAACAAATGAAGCAGGCTTGCACTGTCAATTTCCAAGATGAAGGCTGCTCGTTATCCTGACTTTGGACTTGAACTACTAGTGCCAGAGCAAATGTGGATTGATGAAGTGTGCACCTAAGACATAAGTGTCGCTTATGGAATTTCTCACTGGTGGTTCAATCGACAGAAGTTCTATATTGAGAGACATGATTCTCCGTCACATCGAAGAGAAGTCACAAAACACATGCGGATTCTCAGTGTCGTCAGAATCAAATCCTATTCAAGATACGGGTATGACTACTTGAGCCAAATTTATGTTTTCCCGGCAAAGCAAGTTCAAGCTGCTTTCTATAATGGTCACGAAATTATCAAAAACAATCATGTCCGGCCCATAGTGCACCAAATCAGAGGATACCTAGAGATAGCTGATATCAACTAGGAAGAAAATGAATGACAAATGAAAGACCAGAGTGGTGCATAGAAAGTTAAGATCACACCACCTGATTACTCGAAAGAGAATTATTTAGCAACTTTCACACCACAGAAACAATTGACCCCTGAGTAAATATTTTGATTTCAAGATCTCATCAAGATGAAAGCCGAAGCTCTCAAAATGCAGACCACAGCCTCAAGTCCAATCAAAGAGTTAATGGTGTATCCTCCAAATACACCTGCAACGCTTGTCCCAAGGATGCTTCCAACAAAGAGTCAAGTAAAAATTAACATTTTTGCACTAATACCACTCTTTTCGGACTTTGAAAAAACCTGTAACAAGAGAATTACACCAACAAGGCTCAAACTGAAGATGGAAAGGGGTTTTAAACATACGAGGGCAATAGTTATCTCACCGAGGTCATTCCATTTTTCAAAACACTTAAAGAACATTTTGAGGGCATTCAAAAGGCTCTAACTAAAGAATTAAAGAAATGAAAGATATTTTTGAAGAGTTGGAAGTCGAGGTTGACCAAAACGGTGTAGATAGGAAACATGATGAGATTGAATGAAAAAACCTTCTTATTGCTAATGATAATTTAATTGCTGACTGCTTGTCCAAAGAAGTGTTTTATGTTGCATTTCTGAGCATAATGTATATAGTTTTACTGAAATGCATGATGCCCACACCAGTCTTAAAGCAAGTTGTCTGGAACTTGAAGTTGAGCTTTCTGATTTACGTGATAAGATTCAAAAGGATAATCATAATGAGTTAATAAAATGGTTTTCCAATCTTGAGGTAAATCATTTAAATCTGCAGTTAAAATATCAAAATCTTAAAGAAAGTTTTGGCAACAACACATCTTCACCCGCTCGAGATGTTCTTGATTTTAACTTAGTTTTTGTAATCGAAAAGATGAAAGCCTCAATTCAAGGAAAAGACAACGTCATCAAAAAATTGAGAATGCAAATCTCTCAATTGAAAGAAACCCGTAGTTAAAGCAGGGACAGTAATGATTTCAGGACCTTAGACTTTCAGATCACTCAATTAACTGAAAAAATCAATGTTCTTCAAGAACAAAATGAGCTTTTGAGGGAAGAAAATGGAAAGATTAAGTAGCATTACAAGGAATTGTATGATTCTATTAAGATCACGCGTGCTAAGCATCTAGAACAGACAACTACCATATTAACTAAAAATGAGAGTCTAAAGGTCTAAATACAGAATAAGCTGTCATGTGTCAATAAGGATCATGTAAAACCAAAAGTTCTTGCACCAGGAAAGTATGCTATAGATGTTGAACCTATTCCCCCTCGCAATAGGAACAATAGGGAAGTGCATCTAGTTTATCCCAAACACCTTAAGGAAAGTGTAGAAACCCTCCACGAGATCGTAGAGGAAGCTAATGTTGAAAGACCATTAGATAGCTCACTTGCATCAGCTTGCCGTTACACCAAACATTCTCAGGAATTGTTAGAATATGTGATTGGCACTTGTCCAAAAGACCTAAATACACGAGATAACAAACATGCTTCTACCCCTTTACCTAAGAAAAAGCAAGTCAGTTTTGAGGAACAATGTGCAATGTCAAAAAGTAACATACACAAACTTGTAGAGCAACTGAACTGTCAGAAGACTAATGTCCCTATGCCTCATTCTACAGGAGTAAACAGTTGCACTGATGCTAGCAGATCATAGCCTAGGAGCAATACCAAGAAAAATAGGATCTTGCCGGCTAAGAGTGTCAACATGAAGAAAGTAGAAGAACACCCTAGGACAATTAAGTCTAGTCTGAAAACCACGAATCATGTTGATTCTAGTATTAGCTCTAAGCATACTGTAATTAATTCGAATTCTCATTCTGTTTGCCAAACATGTAACAAATGCTTAATTTATGCAAATCATGATATGTGTGTAGTTACTTATTTGCACTCTATGAATGCGGCATTTTAAGTCCGTTTTTGGTTATTTTAGCTCGTTTTTAAAGGTAAAAGGTATGTGTATTTAAGCACATACCAGTAGCCAAATCCACTTTTTGTACTAGTTTGATTATCGTTTTATTAGATATCTTTATAGCTTGTTATAGATCCTTGCATTTTGGAAATATTGAAAGGTAGTTTTGATCCGGTTAGTCCTTTTATTATGCAAACCGCTGAACTTAAGATTATAAAGGTACTAGGAATCCTAGTGAATTGATCAGATCGCCGCCTTAATTACCCTAAATACTTAAAAAAGCACTTTCAGAGTGGGTTACTAATCTATTTATGTTATAGACAAGTCTTTTAGATGGTTGGTACTTAATAGTTACAACCATGATACCTTAACATCGAGACTTTCGAGCAATTGAGATCCATGGAAGTATAAGACAGACCTTGAACGTCAATTCAGATCTGTCAATATTAAAACACTAATAAAATGATACTTAGACATTGCAGTAGGAAACATGTCATATACATTAGTAATAAAGTAACTAGGTTAGCACGTTTTTCTCCTTATAGTCTTCTTCTCAATTTACTTTTTCACATTTACTTCCTGTCTTAATTCTCAAAATTATTCAAATCCATTTTCGAACCCGTGACATTTCCAATTATAACTTATCTAAACTTAGCTCTTGAGACGACCTCAGATTTACCAATCCTACATTACACACGACCGAGTTCTCTACCCGTTAGTGCATGTAGACATCGGTGTTAGCCTCAAAATATCGAGTCGAACAAGGAATCACAATCTTTACTAAGTAATTGTTCTAATAGGCTAGAAACGGGTATCAGGCTTGTTCTATGTAATCTAATATTGCACATGTATCGGGCTAAAGCCCAAAGTAATCCTGAGTCCGACCCAAGAAACAAATACCACGGCCTAACAAGCCTTATAAGGCCGGCTCATTAAGTGGTATAAATACCCCTCTCCAAGTGTGGAGAGGGTGTTGGTTCTCATTTGTTTTTCACACACTTGTATGAATTAACCATTCTTTTTTCTCTCTCTTGTTTCTCTCTCTAAATTTCTTCCTACTTTTCTTCTCATCTCTTACCTTATTTTCTTTGTTTCTTATCATGGAAGTGAAGTGATTTCTTGGTCCTAACAAGTGGTATCACGAGCCTCGGGTGGGTTTAGTGATAGTTGTGGCATTTGTTAGTTGAGCTTATTGGTTACGGCTTATTTTAGCTTATTAAGATTTGGCTTATTTTTCTGCTTATTAGAAAAAAAACTAAAATCTTTCTTGCTTAAAAAATGTTAACTAGCATCACAAATCTTTTAGGCTCACTAAGATCTCGGCTTACATGACATTGGGCCTATACTGTTATAAATACTAATGTGTCTTAAGTAATATTTTTTTGTTCCAACGTCAACAAATCTGTGCCTTTCTTTGTTTTTAAGTAATAAATTTTTCGGTCTTCATGGTTTTTTTAATCTGTTCACTTTTGCTTCGTTTGGTTTACTTAGTTTAAGCTCATAAGCTTGTTACTTATTTTCCTTGTTTAAAAACTACAAAGCTTCACAATTTCTCTCCAAGAAACGTAGCCTGCTAGTCTCTACATCATATTCGAAACTTTTTTAGTGGTTAAAACAGCTTATTCAAGCTTACTTTTTAAGGAAAAGCTTATCACAGCTTATACTTGTCACTACTTATTGTTGGTTTGGCTTATTCTTGTGGCATACTTGGTATTAAATACAGCTTTGTACAAGTTTATATCTAGCTTATTCAAGTTTCTGGGTTGGCATTTTTGGTTGTGGTCTCCATGGTTTGCACAAGACAAAAGCACGAAAAGAACAGTTTGTGTTTTTTTTTGAAAAGACAATAAATAGTACACTTATGTTTTTGTTTTTGTGTGAGGCGAAGTATACATGTGAGTGAGGCGAAGTATACAAAGTGTGTGAGGTGAATTAAACATATCAGTGGAGGCGAATAAAACATTTGAAGTAAGGCGAACTACTCAAAACAAGAGGCGAACTAAACAACTCAGTGAAGGCGAACTAAACATTTGAAGTAAGGCAAACTAATCATTTAAAGTAAGGCGAACTAATCATTTGAAGTAAGGCGAACTAAACACATGAACTGTGAGGCGAATTAAACATTTAACTGAGAGGCGAATTAAACGTTTCAAGTAGTTTTGTGTTTTTTGGTTTTGACTTTCCGTTGTTCGCAGGTCTTATAACTACTATCAATATGATCGCAGTCCTTTAACGGTCATTGTAGTATGCTTGTTTTTTACCGATAATAACCACACGAGTCTGCGAGCATAGAAATACCATCGTTCCATAATAAGCAATTTCAAAACGAAGAAGACAATGTCTTGCGCGGCAAAGTAGTTTTTTATTAATTAAAATTTGAATTTGACAAGTTTTGCCCCTTGACTTCATGAAAAATATCATATCTTTCACTTATTTGTTAACTAAACATTATTAACCATCAAAAGTCAAAGTTATATACACCGTTAATCCTTGTTTGTGATTTAATCAACCGTTAGCCACTTAAAGCTCAAAGTTTGTAGACCGTTAGTCCTTATAGCTCAACAATCGTTTTTAAAAGATCAAGTGCTTCAAATACAACAATGATTTCAACAACAACAATCCACAACAACAATCACTTTACCTACTTAAGATCCTACAAATCATTTTCACTTCATATTCACGTTACAATGGAAACGAAAGATACTTTATCTTCGTGTTCGAATTAGGAAGAACAACAAATGTAACAAATACAAGACAAAGCAAAAAGAGTTGCATGGTATCTTTTCGACTACTTCATTCACACCTTAAGCTTCTCTCAAACAATGACTTAAAAGGAACTCCAACCAAGTGTGCATTCAAACGCGCATTTGCGACAGTATTTGGTCAAAATGTTGAGACTTTTACAGGCACAATATTCCTAAACATAGATAAACTAGAAAAGCAACTTGACAAAGAAGAATTTCAAGAGATTGGATCCATGGCTGCTTTTCAAGTACTCGAGACATAGTTTCAGATGTTCATTAAGTCACGGATTTATTTGATGATGAATATGTTATAATGACACACAAGTACTTTCTAGAATACACTCAACTCGAGATTCAAGAATTTCGTGATACATTGATCCAACTCATGGAATATGTTAAAAAGTCGATTGATAAAAGAGCAATGCATAAAACAGAGTATGACAACAGGGTGAATGAAAGACAAATGCAGACAATAGAGGAAAAGGTTGATACGAGTAAAGCATTAGATGCTAGTATGGTTATCATAGAATGCAGTGAGACAAACATGGAAAAGCAAGATACAAGCAACAGATCAGGGAATGATGCACATGCTGATGATCCAAATATCAGACCCATATATGATGAAGAGACAATGGCCAAGGTATAAACGACTGCTAAAATTAATGTATTTGCTATAGGACAATAGCATGCTGAGCAACCTGAATTTAATAATGAAGGAGAGGCTGACCAAAATGCTGAACAATGTCATAACATATGTCCTTTGCCTACTAAATCAACTGATAATCAGATAACTGAACTCTCAAATCAATCTCCCAAATCTAAAAATATTTGTCTTAAAAAGACCGTTGCCCAATTTTAAAAAGATTTTTTAAGAATGGAAGCACATTTTGTTAATCTTGAACTTAAATATCAAAATCAAGCTTTAAATGAAGGGCGACATGGTCAATTTTCGAAAGTAAAAAGTAATGAAGTTAAGGTTAAACATGACATAGATGTAATTGAAACAACAAACATCAAATTGGAACATAAAGTGGCTAAATTACTTAAGGAAGATGAGACTGTGAAAAAGCATTACAAAGAACTGTATGATTCTATCAAAGTAACGAGAACTAAGACTATAGAACAGACAACTTCTTTGATTGATAAAAATGATGAATTCAAAGCTCAACTTTAGGAAAAGGGATTTGCAATTGCAACATTAAAAAATGAGTTAAGAAAATTAACAGGAAATAGTGTGAATACTAAGTTTGCAAAATCATCAATGGGGAAACTGGTTTTACAACCACATAGAAACCAATCAGTTGTTAGATAACCGACTGCGTTTAAGTCTGAGCGACCTAGAATTTTAAAACCACAGGTTGCCTCCCAAGTTGATGTGAATAACGATTTGTCAAAACTAATCACTACAGATTATTTGCCTAAGGAAAGAGACTATGCTGTTGTAAAACCTCATCATGTGAGTGAATCTAGTGAATCTAGGAATAACTCAAAGAACATGCCAAGATTTAGTTCAAATGACATGGTTCATAATCACTATCTAGAGGAAGCTAAGAAAAAGACACACGAACAAGGTAGGAATTCAGAACCTAGTGTGATGCCTTCTACTAGATTACAAAGCAGAGCTAATGGCAGCAAACCAAAACCTAAGAGCAATACTCAAACATCTAGGAATTAGCATGCATCCAAGACTAGTTTCATACCGACAAAGATTATGCCCATAGCAGAACACTCTAGGAATTCTAGAAATTTTTCTGACTCTAAACATTTTGTTTGCTTGACATGTCAGAAATGTGTCTTCAATGCGAATCATGATCATTGTGTAACAAAATTCCTGAATGAGGTCAACTCGCGTGCTAAGGTTTCATCCCATAAGACAACAAACAGAAACAAACCCGTAGAGAAAATAAGTATTGAAAAGAAACCATAAAGATAGATCCCTACAAGACATAGGTTTTCTACCAAAAAGACTTCCGCTATGCAAAAGAAAACATTTCCTAGATCTTGTCTTAGGTGGAAACCAACAGGCAGAATTCTCAAGACTGTTGGTCTTAGATGGGTTCCAACTGGAAAGATAATCACCTCTAGCACAACCACGGTTTACAATGAACCCACAAATGGTTCAAATATAGATATTACTAATCCTCATAAATGCAGACAAACTCTTGATTCAAGTGCAGGTACATCCATAAATGTTCAGGAAGAACAAAATCTTAATTTGAGTACAGGTACTCCTTCCAATCTAAAGAAAGAAAGAATCAAAGCATGCATAAAAGAAAATGTAATATCTGGGAGACTAAGGTTACATGGGATAGCTTTGATACAAGAGATATATGATAGACAAAAGTCCCAAGGGATTCAAAGTTTACTTACTTCTTGATTTTTATTTTTATTTTTTTATTTTTTTATATACAAATATAAAACATATTAAACTAAATACAAAAATATAAAATTTCAAAAAGCAAATACAAAATCAGAAAAATCAAAAATTTCCAAAAAGAATCTTCTCGACATGTCTCTTAGAATTGATAACATTTACGTACCTAGAAATGTCAATTAATATTGACACGGGTGTATAAATGAAGTTCGAGCAAGAGTTTAAATGCTTTCAAAACATGTCATTTCTTATTTTTCTTTATGACTTATGTGCAAATATCAGTACATAACATGGAATTCAAATAAAGGAAAGTTTATCTATATTGATAACTTATCCTAACAACGAGAAAATCAATTTTTCTCGGTCTTGAGATGTTCTTACAAGACATTCAAAGTTTTGATCTCAAGAAAAAAGGATAGTGTATGTTTCAGTGCGCTTAGCCTTAATGTTAGAAGAGAAGTCTTCTAACATGAGGTTTTTCAAAATGTTAAACATAATTTTTTAAGAATTTCTCAATGACAATTCAAAATCTTTCAAAATTGTATGTTCAACACTCCATCCCTCATAAAGTTTTACAAAATAATTCTTCTACATTTGGTGTCATTTTCAAAATGAGTCAATGTTTGAGGGGGGGTTTTTCAAAAAACAAAGTTTTAATGATTTTGGATACATCATCTCACGACAATTATTATGTATTCAAAACATTATTAAAAATCTCTTCATAACAAATCAGTAATAATAGTGACTACTTAATAGATTGTATTTTATAAGATGATCTTGTGTCTGAGCATAAATTTTCAAAAATTCTTCAATGACATTCATAATCTTTTAGAATTGTGTGCTCAACACTACCTCAACCTCAATTTTATATTCATTTTACAACTTGGTATCATTTTTTTTGGTGTCAAACATATGTAAAATTAAGGGGGAGCAAGAAGAAAAAGTTCCACATAATTCATGCTGAAACATTTCCTACCCATAGCTTTTTTCAAGACAAATTTTAATCACCTGGTATTTCAAAAACTAAGTGACTTAGTATTTAAAATAAGGGGAGAAATGTAATTAAAATGTGATCTTGAAAATAATAAGTGATCTTAACGACTCAAAGTGCTTTATACTCTTCGGAAAATGTTTTATGGTTACGATCTCATACCCAACAACATCTTAATTCATGACGATTCTAAAGTCATAAGGTGGTTAGGTTAGGTACTAGTCTTATGATCCAACCAGAACCGGAGAGATCTACCCAAGGACACTCCATAGTTAGAAATAGTAGTCCTTAGGTATGATTGGAGATGAATGAGAACGAGAATAATGCCGACTAAGATTGAGCTAACACTGAAACAATCACAACAAGGTGTTAGTAATGACGTCTTGATAAGTATTGAAGGGGTTAAAGAATGAAAAAGAAATGATTAGATAAAGGGTCAAAAGAAAGCAGCCCTCCACACACTTTAGGTAGAAACCAGGTCAATACATAATCTATCAGATTCACAAAGATGAACTTTGGTATTGAACACAAGACATCATGGACCTAGTGATGCTCTGCACAACCCTTCCAGGCCATTCAAGTTTCTTGATGTGTCGTTGTATGGAGTTTATTTATGATAGTTTAAGTTTTAAATTTATATTTTGCCAACTTAACAAAAAACAACACTTTAACGGGCAATGTACCCAGTCAATGGTAGATTCGTAGTAAGTAGGGTGTCAAACACTTGAAGTGAGGTTAAATCTCTCAATTTATTTATATTTTGGTTATCTAATCTATGTTAATTCTAATTTAAGTCAAACCTATGCTAATCCTATGTTAGTACTAATCATGTAAAAGGGGTTTTTTTTAGCCTGAGAGACTGGCACAGGTTTGTTTGGTGACTACAATCATTTCAAGACACTTTAACCCACACAAGCAAATTAACAGAAGATAAAAGAGCGGTTGAGCCTTATGATAGAAAACTGTATTAGCCATCATTAATCCGATTAGAAGTTGGTTTATTTATTTAGTGCAATGATTACTTATCTCGAAGAGGCATATCATTCCTAGACTTAGGCGGGACTTCATCCTAAGACCTAGACACATTAATTCTGTCACAATTAAAGCACCCGCATAAAGAATCCTTATAACTTGATTATAATCTATCTTAGGGATTAAAGCAATGGTGATCTTGTTAAACCTTAGCTCATAGAGACTTTACCCACTTATTGCTTAAAGGCAATTTATACACTAGTAGTCCACTTGTCCAACTATCTAATGGAATCAAAACATTACTTGTCGAATTATCTAGATTCACCTACTAGTCAACATGTTTAATAAACCAAAGGCAGTTTCCATTAACTAGTTAAGCCAGAAGCGTATGCTTAGCACGATTTTAGAAGGACAATACTCGTGATCCTATGATTCTAGATGTATAAATTACTATATGGAGAGCTATCCCGACATCTAGATTACTTGGTCCGTATCACTAGATCCAGTTGAATGATAAGTCACATACAAAAGCACGTAAACAAGTATAAATTAATAAACATAAACAAGCATACAACGATAAATTAAGCAATCGAGATATAAACAAAACTAAACATTTAGATCTTCATAATAATGGCTAATATCCGAAGGTATTAGCCTTCAAACATCATAATTAATACAAGAGTTATTATTTTAGCCAAGGTAAACTAACCGAGTTAACAAATGATACCAAAAACTGAACGATTACAAAAGTATAAGTAATTACACGTTGTCTTCTATGGATTGGAATGCGTTGCAAGACCTCTTCTACTCTTTTTCTCCTCTAAAAATTGACTTTTATGGTTTAGGTATCGAGAATATGATTTTGCACACTTAAAACTCATTTTTGAGTTTTGTATTTATGGGGTCTGGAAGTCGGTTCGATACGGCATATCCAGGGGATTGGATATGGCGTATTGGAGTTTCTTAGAGTAGGAACCACGTTTGATACTTGATGGATACGGCGTATTTACATCTTCTAGATACGGCGTATTGAGCTGCATTCCTTTGTGGTCTTTGGTAAGTGTAGGCACAGATACTTGATGGATACGGCGTATTAGTTGTCAGAATAGTAAATCTTTAAAATATCTTCATTTAAGCTCCAGAATGCGCGCCTTTTGCTAATATTCCCCAACTACTCCATAATTACTGCAATTCTCAAATATAAATTATTAAGTAACAATTCTTTTCAATAACTATATAAAATGGGTTAAATACATAGGATAAATGATGCTATAAAATAGACGTTATTTGATGTCATCATTTCTCTCAACAGATACTTGTCTCATTTGTCACAAAGACACACACGACTTCTATTAACTTTCTCACTCCGAGTTAGTTGATATTGAATAGGTGGTAGTCTCCTCCAGCCTCCGAGTACTAAAGCTAAAACGCATTAATCTAGTCTAGAGCCAAGAGATCAATAAAATAAATCTTATTAGGACACATTCCATGACAAACACTTGTTGAACACCATTAAGTTCACAAGCTGTTAATAAGAGTCCTATGCATTATCCTTGTGATTATGCCAGAACATCAGAGTGACACTCTTTGGTATTCACAATGACATTGCTATCATCCTTTTCTACTACATATGTGTCATTAATGGATTCAGGTTGCTCAGAATGTTGTCTCTCATTGGCAAACACATTATATTCAGCATCAGATTGTACCTTTTCCAATGGTTAACATCAGATCCTGAATCAGTAGTTAGAACCTCTTAAATCTTTGCCATAAAGCTGTAATGTGCTTCCAGTTCTTGTTCTTCTATTTCTTCTATTTCTTCATCTGTGTCATCTAGCCCTCTGCTCTGCATGTAATGGAACACCTTTCTCTGTTTGTTTGCACATCAACATTTTTTCCTTATAATACGTGTAATCTTTTTCTTGTTTTGTTTTCCTATACTCCTTAGCAAAATGCCCAAACTCCTTGCAATTGAAACAAAGTATCCCAGTCTGATGCACTACCTGATTGCCTACAGTTTCCCTAGCCCTAGCAATAGTCACTGTCCTCTGATTCCCAAACTGTCCAGTCTGATTTTCATTCTTGTACCTTAGATAAGTATCCACATTCTTGTTTCTGGTGTTTAAAGAGGTTCTAAGGTTGTTGTTGGTAGGTTGGTAGATCTTTTTGAAGTACTTTGCAATGAGTGCCAAGTTTTTCTGGATATCCTTATCTCTCTGAGCTTGTTTTGGATCACTGTCTTCTTCAGAAGCCGACTCAGATGGAGGTGTGATTGGTTTGGCTATCTCTTTGCCTTTGTATCTGGTAGTTGCATGAGATCTGGTGGAAGATGATTATTTTGATGGTGGTGCTTATGATTTGTGAGATCTTCATGCCTGATAATAAGTATCTGGATATTGTTGAGCAGCAGCAACAAGTGCAAGTGGATTTGCATTTTTGGCTATCATGTCAGCACGGATTTCATTAACTTCTTTTTGATACTATTTCAAAATGTCAAAGAGCATGTGATATGATTCTTTGTCCAAGTCAACGGTTTGCTTAACAATAGTCATAAATCTTGACCATTCTGGTTGAAGTTGTTGAAGAAACTAAATATTCACTTGCATAGTAGCAACTTCCAGCTGGTTTCTCGTCATTTCATCCATCATTTTGTAAAATCTTGAGTAGTATGACTTAATATACTCCCCATCTCTGGAAGTAAATCTGCTAAATTCCCAAAACAAATTAGTCTTGACATCTTTCTTGTTAAGAGACTCACCCTGTTGTAACCTTTCAATGGCTATCCACATGTCTTTAGCTATAGTACAAGCATCAAAAGTTAAGTAAATGTCATCCCCTATTCTAGTAAAGATCAAATGGATTACTTTATAATTCTGCATCAAAGTGAGCTTTGTTTTTAGTAGATATATTCGGAAATATCTTTGGAATTGTTAATGCTGGAACTGCTGGAGAATCATCTGTTGCAGGTTGACCTGGAATTGTGATTTCACTTAGTACATACGGGCCTTGGAGAATGCATTTCTTTAAAGCTACACTATTTGGTTTTGTATCAACATATCTCATGAAACATGATTTCCATTGAGCATATCTTCCCATTGCAAGCATTGGTGGACGATCTCTTGAACCAGCTCCCATAATGTTGTTATGCATTTGACTGTCTGTTGTGGTTGTTGTAATTGGAGTAGTCATGAGGAATGATTTGTTTGTTATGAAGTGAAGATGATATTAAAGTATCTTAAGCAGTTAAAGTGAGTGTTGTTGTGGTTTGTTGATGGGATTCTAGTTTACAGGATTTTACAAGTCTTGAATAAACTGAGTAAAGAAGTGAGACTTTCACGAGATTTTACTAAATCAAGAAGAAACCATGAAAATAGAATTATAGTGTTTGAAGTCCAAACTGAGTTAACCGAAAATGTCTTGAACTGAAATTGTGTTAACCGAAATTGTGTTAACCAAAATTGAAATTCGTTGAATCAAATAAGTCTTGAACCGAAAATGTCTCGAACCGAAATTGTAATGTTTCGCTTGAATATGTTATGTTTTATCTCGCAGGATTGTTACCATACATAATTCGCAGGATTATTACAAAACATATTTCCCAAGATTATTATAAAACATATTTCGCTGAATTGTTACAAAACATATTTCGCTGGATTATGACAACACATATTTCATACACTTAATCAAAATTTTTGTAGAGTTTTGTTGATTATGACATATTTTGCATAAATGTAACACCTGTTATATTTCGCACAACTTATTTCGCACAAACATAAATCGCACGAATGAACCTAAAACATATTTCGCACATACATAAATCGCATCATTCAAAAAATCTGCGTATTTCACACGATTCTAAAAATAAGTTTTTGTTTGATTAGGTTATGAAAATAAGCAGTTTTGTAGAAAAAGATGTTTTATCAATGAAAGTACAAGTTGATCATCAAGAAAACAAGCTTAAAGATGTCAAAAAAAGCTTGAAATAAGCTTATTATTTCGCGAAATAAGTAAAAACTTTCGAAATAAGTTACAAACTAAAACCACAAATCACTAAACCCACCCCATGGCTCTTGATACCAGTTGTTGGAAATACTTAAAGTCTCGGTCACTCCTAATATTTATTTCGTAGCTCGTAGTTAAGTGGTTAGCAAACATTGTGTAAAAGTAAGCTAACTGGGCCAAGTCAAATACACTCCTTCCATGGAGAGGGTGTTGGTTCATTTCACAAGATTATTATAAAACATATTTCGCTGAATTGTTACAAAACATATTTCGTTGGATTATGACAACACATATTTCACACACTTAATCAAAATTTTTGCAGAGTTTTGTTGATTATGAGATATTTTGCATAAATGTAACACCTGTTATATTTCGCACAACTTATTTCGCACAAACATAAATTGCATGAATGAACCTAAAACATATTTCGCACATACATAAATCACATGAATCAACGGATCCATAGAGTCATATAAGGATATAAATACCCTCTCCTTCCATGGAGAGGGTGTTGGTTCATTTCACAAGTTTATGCATTACATGTTTCTTTCTCTCACTAGAAGTGTCCAACCATCTCTCTCTCTAGATTTCTCTCTTTCTTTTCATTGATTGTTATGTGATTTGATATTCTACAATTGGTATTAAGAGCTAACCGAGGGTGTTTTGTATTGTGGTGTGTTGTTTTGTGCTTATTATAGCATACTTTCTGCTTATTTTTGTGGCTTATATTTGGAAAAATGCCACGGTTTGGATATTTATTATAGGTTTGTGATAAAAAAACCTAGATCTGTCCTAGTGCCTCAACAATTTTATTGTATACCAAAAGGATGCTTGGGCTTATTGGTTTGTTATATAGGTGCTGAATTAAATAAATAACATATAAACAAGCATTAAACGCAACGGAAAAGTACCTATCAATGGATCCATAGAGTCATATGATCAATCAAATAAAAACAAAAAAAGTAATACCTTTGTAGCGTGATCGGTAGAATCAACCGGTGAATTTCACCCTAATACAAAACACCAAATAAAACCAAGTGATCAAAGGAGATCACCTCTATGATGTATCCACACTACACTTCCTTGTATACCAATTGATGTTAGTCTTAACCTAGTAACTTTAGAATTCACCTTGAATAAACTAGATACAAAGTGATAGAATACAAGAACATATAAAACCTATAAAAGGTGTGTATGTGCCTTGTGTTTTTATAAGGGAGAGAAGGAGAGCCATATTTGGTAAATTTGTAATCACATTAATAAGAAGATATCCCATATTAATTTACCAAACATATTAATTACAAGATATTCCATAATAATTTACCAAAAGATTTGATCTCATTCCCTCTTTGACCTCCATATAGGCCGGCCACTATTAGGGCTCAAATAGGCCTCCCATTTGATTTTCAAGTCCAATATAATAAGTACTTTACTTAGTTATTAGAAGCCCGATAGTTATTTTGTGTTACGTGGATTATTTATATACCGTAAATACAATAAATACGATATATAAAATGGTACCTCAGTGTATATGTGTGTGACCCTATAGGTTTATATGTGTCTAATTAGTTATTATGACACAAGCATACTCTAACAGCTCCCACTTGCGCGCATCATAATAATCAAGTAATTATACAAGCAAAAGTTAGCGTCTAGCAACACGCCAATGCCCCTAGAGACATATGAGGATAGTTTCTTAAACATCTCATTTAAAATGGTTTAGGTATCAATCATCCTTTTGTTATAGATACTATGTAGAACATCTGACATGGATCATTAGTCATTCTAATGTTTAACAATTCTGTTTCTTGATATAGACATTGAACTAGATTACCAAATCAATCAAGTATCATCTTAATTATATTTGGGTGCGGCCACACATACATCTGTTCAAATCATCGAGGGGCCCAGTAGTATCTTACTCCATTACATGTGGACAAACAAATCCTATTTTAATTGCACGTGTCCGTTATGTGTTTCATATCCCTCCTGAAAATGGCCTTTATAGCAGCCTTCAACAGGTCAACGTTGAACCATATCAAAAATTGACATTCCACACATACAAAACCTATTTGCATCTCAAGTCTGAGGATGAGAGACATAACCACTTGTGAGGTTCACTATTGATGCTGATCCATGTAGTGAATACTTATAGGTTGGGTCAGTCTAATGTTCATCCAATGAACAACATATAAGTTTGGCGGTATCATCCATTAATATTCATACCATATGAATATGACCAAAACACTCACATTGATTTATTTCAATGATGCTCCCGTATCATTAACTGACAATGGACAATTTAGAATGAATAAATTATTCATGGAATTAAACATGCTAATATAGAACACAGTTGTATATGTGAAGACGATTATACCAGGTATATCAATTCATTGTTTAATACAACTGCTTAATGTTCCATTATCTAAATACTAAAAACAGATATACATGAGACTATTAGCAGGTCAAAGTTCAATGTTCCTAGCATGATAAACATGTTTGGTACAAGACATTAACTTTGTAAAAAGTACCAACTTAGTTTTCATCAGAGTGACCTTTGAGAACACTAGCTCAAAAACACACAAGCAGTGAAGGTTTTGAATAATACGATGATTGTCATTTTGTATATGTGCGTTCAAGTGCTAATATAATAATAATAACATCGCCATAACAAATTACATAGGTTGTTTGAAGCAAGCAAAACCACCTATATGAGACAGTCTTCTTAACAGCTTCCCAAACTGTAAAGTATTCTTATTCTTTAATGAATAGTGCAACAATGCTTTCAATCAAGCATGTCCAGTTAGCAGTATTATCATTTATGATGAAAATCCTGCTATGACTATGATTGAGAATCATCTCAATCAAATTAAGCATTAGTGTATAAACTCAACACTAATCTCCTTATTAAAATCCGTAAAATATGAACATGTCTTTAGTCCTTTTCAGGCCTTTTAGAATGTTCCTTTAATTGTAGTCTAATGACTTTCACTTAGATACTATGGCTGTAGGTTCATCTTGCATTTGTGCAAGTGTTATAATTAGTCTAATGCATATCATGACATATACAATGAAACCTTTAGCTAAACTAAACGTTTTCAAACATGTGTTCAACTCATCAGGTGAGATAGAACTTTGAGTCTTGCTCAGTGATGTGTCATGTTGTGTTAGACTTATTAGTCGCGTATGTTTATCCTAATAAAGATTTGTTCCAAGGTTGTATTTTTTATTACTTATATCTCTCGATGGAAATATTATTCCAAACTAAGGATTAAAATCTAGCTTAGGTGAAATATTATTTCGAATATGCTGAAAACATATAAGATATAAGAAAGACAAAACATAATGCTTTGACTAGCTTTAAGGTGTACTCAGGAGTTCTCTTTGTTTCAATCAAAATCAAATTGTTGATTTAAACTTAAGATTCCAACTCCTAGATGTATTCTCTAATCCACCTGGATTTTACAGCTTATACATTTTCTAAAGATAACTTGGATTCATAAATCCTTTTGATTACACAACGTCCTCACAAAGGTAATCATTCAAGAAGGATTTTTGACATCCAGTTGCCATATTTCATATTCATAAAATCAAGTATGGTGATTAATATCTTTATTCATTTAACACTTTCAAGGAAAAGAAGTTTTAATCATAGTCAATTGCTTAAGTATAAGTAAAACCCTTATCACAAGGTGTGCGTTTAAATGTGTGTACATTTTTTTGTCCATATTAGTCTTCTCCTAGAAGAACCAATTTAACCTCTCAGTCTTACCGATTGGTGAACGATCAATTAAATTCCAAAATTAATTTTCTTTTATGGACTACATCTCAACATTTATTATCTCATTCGCTAGTGCATTCAGAAGGTCTTGAAATAAGAGACTTTCTCCAAAACAGATGCTCCCACTTGCTTCTTGTAAGAAGAGACTTTCTCCGAAAACACAGCAAGTCGAGCAACAATAAAAAAATTTCTCGTTTGGGAGGTATAATATATGCTGACAGTTCTTGTCTTTAGTTTGATAATAGCACGCTTAACGTGGTCTCAACAAAATCAAAACTTCAGTTAAGACTTAATGGGAGTCTTCCCATTCCATAACCTGATGGTGTCTTAGTTACCTTCTTGGTTGTAACCATATTGAGTAAACACGTGGCTTTTTCAATTCTGTTAACCTTGATAAGATTAGAGGTAGGGTAGTTAAAGTTATCAAAAATCAAACAATATCAATAGAGTTTGATTTTACACAGTAGACATACCATAGTGATGTGGTATTCTATGAGTAATGGGATTGTGAGACAGTATCATAATTCTTTAGATAACCTAATACCCTTTGGCTCACATACTTGCCAATCTGTTCAAACATAATTGCATTAACAGTGATTTTAACCCAATTGCATGCTATAACGTAAAGTCTTTAGAAGTTCAAGGATTTTATGTACATATCTTAACAAGAAGACATAACACGTTAATCGCTAACTTTACGTTATAAGTCTTTGAACACTTCAATGACTTCATGTACATGTCGTGACTAGGAGACATGACAAGTCAATTGCTTACTTTATAAGTCTTAGAACAGTTCAAGGACTTTATGTTTATGTCTTTACAAGAAGTCACAAGCATATTAAATAAAGTATTATTGAACGCCGACTCTTGGCTTCAACTATCTTTCAAGTTAATTACATACTTCTTATTAATGTCTTTACAAGAAGACACAATCATATTGGCTAAACCTTTTAGTGAATATGATGAAGTAGGTATTTATTATTTCTTAACACTAGTTCTAAGTAGGGCAACATACATCGAGGTGTATAAGTCCTAGTAGAATATTAGCTTTCTTACCATGCGGCTAAGAAAAACCATAAGTCATATTGTTATGTGTTGTACCTTGCACACAATTAAGATTTCTCCCACTTGTGCATGACACAACATCAAGCATTTATACAAACAAGTAAGCATATTATGAGTCAGGTTATGATCCTAAGACTAGTGGGTTATGAGTCCACCACGCTTCTGTTTGTTTGTATGAATAATATGACGATGTCAAAGATATGATATGATTAAAGTCACACTTAAATCACATTTGTATTACAAGTATATCTAGAACTTTATTGTTTAATAAGTAATCGTGCATAACATTGTATAGATAACATTTTAGGCAGCGACATCAGAAAAGCGACAAGTTATCTAATAGAATAATATGCAATGATTCTTATAAAACTATGATGCTTCATATGTGAAAAGTAACGTATTATTTCAAGACCAGCTAGAAATAAAATGGTCACTTACATGGTGTAAGCTCATAGCTCCCACTGAATTTAGACAACATTACATGAACGTCTATATCAGTAGTAAAATGCATTGCTCCCACTGAATAAGACAACATTAAATGTGTGTCTTATGCCAATGAAGTGCAAGTAGCAATTTATTTATTTTTCTACTCTTTGAATATCTGCACATTATCTCTAATGTGAGCCTCACGGACTAGTAAACATGTACTTAGATATTCAAAGAAGTGCATCAAGTTCTACTATTTATATGATGGACTAGCTATCAATGTCATTCTTTAACTTGAAAGTTTTGCATGGAATTCCTCCTTCTACATTACCTCAAGGGTGTGTAGAATCTTAGGAAAATATAGAGTTAAGGAAAACTACTAGAATACATGCTATTAATTTCCTTTTCTCTTTCGCGATTTATTGAGATTTCCATTCTAATATATTAAAACTCATACCATGTCTTGACGCTTAAAGATGTATCATTTTGGTGGCTATAGAATACATGTTCTCTAGTCATCCAAATAAGATGTGCAACCGTACTTAAGCGTTAGACTTTTTACAAGACAAAATGATTTCTCGAGTAAGTATGCTTTGAGTTTGATTAGGATTGGAAAATTCAAGTGTTCCTATTATAGCTTTCTAATACAAGTAGAAAGGATAGGAATACGTCCTTTTCTTACAAGGAAAGAAGACTTAGTTTGTCTTCCTTTAATAAGGAAAGGAAACAAAATTTTGTTTATAGTTTGTGTTGCATAAATGTCATTATTAGAAATTATAAAGTTCAATTTAGTATTTTCGATAATTATCCTTTTAAAATTAACTACCCTTGTTTATAATATAAAACAATTAATTTTACGAAAGGCTAAGATCCTCATTGAGGTTCCACCATCACATCAGTTGATCTGCTAGCAATGATAGATTCAATAGGTAGGTGACGTTCACCAATTGCAAAACCTGTGCAATTCTTAGACCATATGGGACTCATGACATTTGTAACCGGAGAAACAATGTCAGGCTGGCATGTTTAGTCCCATCCTTGCCTCGAGCCAAGGTCTCACCTGCTTAACTCGATTAAGTCATCCAATGCGAGAACATGTGAGAATATATCTAGGTCTCACGCATAGAGAATAATCACCTTGGGTTACAATTCACCTACGTCTCACGCAGAGTGAAGAGCAAATGCAAGTGTTCTCAACCAATTGGACGACATGACTTAAATTTGACGGGTATTATTTTTGATAAATACATGATCAAAAAGTGTGTACGAGGAAGCATGCATTCATCCTTCGTAGCACAAGTTAAAAAACTATTTTTAACTTAAGTCTAATACTTGTTTTATATCTTTATGTGTGTCAAGTTGTTCATTTTCATGACTAATATATAAAACCTAGGTGTAATAAATATTAGTTTTAACTAAATTAAATAACAATCATAACATTTATTTAGTGTTATTTATATAAAAACAAGTGTTTAGTTTCAAATCATATTTATATAAAAAAAAAGTGTTTAGTTTCAAATCATAGTTTCAAAGTTATATACATTCCAAACATATATAAAAACAAACAAACAACACACAACCATAAGTATGCAAAGCCTCAACCAATGAAAAAACCTATGCTTGGTCTCGTGAGCCATCACAAGAACTAAAAAGTCAACTAAGGTTTAACCACAAAACCACAAGGAGGGCTCTCACTTGCTCCAAGAACCATCATAAGCAAGTGAAACCCTTAATGAACATGATGCCCAAAACTGCCATAAAATTTCAGCTGACTTGACGGGCCTGGAACTCCTAGAAGGATTCTTCCCCAATCTAAGCTCCAGTTGAAGAAGTTGTAGTCCCATGAGTTTTGCACTTGCTTCCAAAAATTCATCCTCTAACTCCTTATAGAACTCTGGGAAATCCATTTTTAGTGGAGGTTACTCCAGCAGCTCTGAATTTGACTTTATGCCTTTAACTTTTGCGCCATTCGAATCCAAACATCGGTTACAATAATTTTATGATTTAATACATTTATCCTATCATCTAACTACTGTAAAGTTCCCAAACAATGGCTACACCAAAAATTAAAACCATATATTAAGAAGCCGAAACAATGGCAAAACCAAAAACTGAAATTAAATGCAATATCAAGCGAATCAAGTCACATGTGGTCAAGGTTTTCACCGGCTTTGCATACATAACATAATAATACCATAATATCATGTATTAACAAGGTGTTGGGTAATTCCATGGCCAAATATGCATGTATTTTCTATGGATACAAAATAGTTAACAAGAAATAAATTGTTTAGCCAACGAATCAAAAAGAAATAATTTAACTAGAATTAAAACCCTGATTAGTACGTGTAACCAATGGCTTAAGGATCACTTAGTAATGTATTAAAGACCTTATAATAACCATATTAATTCAGAAAATAATTCCCAAAGGGCTGATTTAAAATCGATTCAAGAATCGTTCCAAAACGCGCGATTTAGGCCCTTTTACACGTACCCGATAACAAAACCAATTAAAGTATGCATAAAAAATGGCTATGAGATCAAAAATCACAGATCATAAGTCGAATTAATTTCAAAAAATAGGCCATAGGGGCTGTTTTAAAATTATCCTTTTGAATCCATCAAAAACACGCGTTTTTAGCTATTTTTACACATATAAGATGATCATATGACATCATATGATGGCTCGTGATACCACTATAGGTGATTTGATAATTAAATAACATATTAATCCCTTCGTCCCAAAATTATTGTCCCCCGACAAAAAACACACAGTTTAAGAAAGTGCATTTATTACTGCTTTCTTTTTCTTACTTGTTGGGAATTATTGATTTGATGAGACAAAATAAATAAAAGAATAAAACAAGAAGAAATTAAACGCAAAGCTGGAATTCTTCAAAAAGATGGAAGATTTTGAAGATTCTAATAGATCTCATTAAGAAGATAAAAGATATAGAAGATAAAGATAAAAGTTAGAAAGATATTATTTGTTTCCTAATTATATCTGTTCTTATCCTTTGTAAACCTAGATGATCTCTACTATATAAAGAGACATTAGGTCGTGTAGATGTATACATAAAAGAAAAACGTGTGTGTGTATCCAGGAAGATGTAGACGTCTAGTTTATGTGGTGTAGCCCCAAGGTCAATGTTTTATTGATCATGTTAGAGTGTAACTGTTCTACTATTGATCAAAGTAGAATTGGGGCTTAGAGTAATTATTATAGTGAAGATAATGATGAAAACCTTGTTGATGATAACATTGTTCTTTGTTTAATTCCACTGTGCATATATGTTATCAATGTTATTATTTATCCTAGATATAAGTTCTAATCCAACTTGAGCTTAAACGATCTTCACAATTGGTATCAGAGCCAGTGGGCTCGTGATCTAGGATCTACAAGGTGTTTTGGTGTTGCATCTATGAAGGAAAAGAGGTACGAATTTTCTGTCTTGATTATCATGTCGAATCTGGTGATATTAGGGTTTTTTAGCAACCCTAATTCGATATAACAGGAAGTTTGTTCAAAATTGTTGTTGATTGGTTCGTGACAACAAGATGGTTGCTGATTGTGGTTCTTGATTATATAATTCAAGAGTTCTTTGAAACTTATTCTATGAAATGAATCATTAGAATTTGGTAAGAATGATAAATTAGTGACAGTTTAGTGACAGAAAAAGTGTCGCTAAAAGGTGTTGTCTGGATACTTAAAAAAAAGGGCATCCTTGGTATTGTTAATATTGTTGCTGTTGTCGTTCATATCTTCTTTTGAGGTTACAACTGCTAAGGATTGATAGCAGTATGGTGCGAATAAAAGACATACATTTTGAGGATTTTCAAGAAGAAGTTAAGGTTCGTTTGCATACACGACTAAACCTTAATTCAGTTTTAAGGGTTTACAAAACCCTAATCAGGGTCTGAATTGATTCAAAGGACGCAAATCATAAAGGAGCAGAAAGGTATGGCGTTTGGGTGTTAATAACATCAAGCAACAACAGGTATGTTGTTATTCTAAATTTATAGGATCTTGTTTGTTCCCATAAAAGGTTAATACTGCTGGAACATGGTTAGTACTGCCAATGCCTTCTTTATGCTGCCAGACCATGAAGTGACTTGAAAAGGAATGTTTGATTGAGTCAATGGATGAATATTATGGTATATGGTAGTTTGGGAAAATAAAGTTCGTAAATTCATTTATACTGCCAAGGTATCTTTATGATGTTACTGATTTGTGTTTGTTAGTGCTACCATAAGGAGTAAGTTAATACTGTTACTTGATTGTTAGTACTGCTAGTATTGGGCTTAAAAAGTTTATACTGTCAGTTAAAGGTTAGTACTACTCGTTGAAAGTTTGTACTGCTGGTTTATTATTTGTACTGCTAGCTTTGATCGATATCGGGCAACACATAGTTTTTGGATCTCGTACAACACACACAAAAGGAAGTTAATACTGTTGTGGTTATCAGTACTGCTAGAGTTAGTAGTTACTACTGTTGGACTAAAGCCAAGGTTTGTGTTGCTCATATATTTTTAATACTGCCAATAGAAGGAGTTACTATTGTTGGTTGCTACTGATTGGTTTAAGGGGAAGATAACATCAATAGATTCAAGCATCATTCTACCATTTTTCTTTCCTTTGATACAGAGCAACATACGACTCTCCTATGATTTATACATGTCTTGTCAAGCATAGGAGGAACGGTTCTCAGCACCGGTAACTATCATTGTATTCAACAAGGTATCAATTTCCAATTGAGATATGAAATGTGGAAAAGATAAGAACTTGATCGTTCAGTGATTAAGGTTGTTAGTTGTTAACTGTTAAAGTGTGTTTGTTTATAAGTGAATTAAAAAAAAAAAAAAGGAAGAATAAAAAAAAAGAAAAGAATCAGTATTACAGGAATTTACAAATCTTGATAAAACTTGAGAAAAAAAGTAACATTTCACGGGATTTTTACAATCAAAGAAGAAACTGTGAAATAGAAATGTTTAGAGAAAAAATGAAGATATATATCAACCAAGAAAGTGGTATAAATCGCCTAAGCAAAATGTATAAATCTCCTGAGGAAACACATATAAATCTCCCAAGTAGAATCGGGGCTTAGAGTAATTGTTATAGTGAAGATAATGATGAAAACCTTGTTGATGATAACATTGTTCTTTATTTAATTCCGCTGTGCATATATGTTATCAATGTTATTATTTATCCTAGATATAAGTTCTAATCCAACTTGAGCTTAAACGATCTTCACATTACTTTTTGACAAAATAACAGTTTTACCCTTGGTTAATTAATTAAAGTCTTCTTTAAAGTTTGTAATAATAGTTTCAAACAAGGATAATATAGTAAACTTGATCAAACTTCCCTATCTATATTTAGTAGTGGACAATTAGCGGAACAAGCACCTATCAACGGATCCATAGAGTCATATGATCAATCAAAGTTAATACAAGAAAAGTAATACCTTTGTAGCGTGATCAGTAGAATCAAATGGTGACCTTCACCTTAACACGACACTTCCAATGAAACTAAATGATGAATTAAGATCACCTCTATGATGTATCCATACTACACTTCTTTGTATACCAACTAGATGCTAGTCTTAACCCCATAACCTTGGAATTCACCTTGAATAAACTAGATACAAAGTGATTGAAAAACAAGAACATAAAAACCATACCAAGAATGTGTTTGCGTTGTGGTATATATAGAGAGAAGAGAGGGGAATCAGTTTTGGAAAGTTGTTATCAATCAAATTAATTAAGAGATCATATTAAGGAGATCATCCATATGTAAATTTGACTAGAATAAAAACAATCTTATCCCCTTCTATGACCATAAGTGGTCGACCTCATATATAGGTCCAAATGGGATTGCTATTTATTTTTCAAGTCCAATAAACTAAGTCCATTACTTAGTTATTAGAGGCCCGATATTGATCTCGTGTTACGTTGGTTATTTATATACCGTAAATACAATAAACACGATATATAAAGTGGTACCTTAGTGTATATGTGTGTGACCCTATAGGCTCACATGCGTCTAGCCATTTAATTATTTATTATTACATAAGCATACTCTAACACCATACCAGCAAAACTATGACCCTGTCTCCCTTAAACTTGTTGAGCAGTAACCCTGCTATCTTAAATGGTAGCTTGGTTTCTTAGATTGAAAGATGTTCTGAGTTGGTTATATGTTGAAGGAAAACGTAATGCAACTACAGTCGACATAAATGCCATTGCTTTGTTGAGACAAGCAATGGGATCATCTCTTGGTAGAAATACTGAAACAGCAAGACCTGAGTCTAGTTGGGGAAACTTAGCTTGTTGTTGTTGTTGTTGTGTAATTGAGGGGGGTATGATATGCATTTTGAGGAGCAGATGTTGGTGTGTGATTGAGTTGAGTCTGAATTCCTTGTTGGTATGGTAATAGATGATGAGATGTTTCATAAGCTGGTGAGTATGGTTGAGAAGAATGAGTTGTTTGAGGAGTTGATGATAGCTGTTGTGGATACTGAGCAGGATGTGACTGAGTTTGATAGTTAGCAACTAATGCAAGAGGATCTGGGTATCTTTCATGCATCATTCGAACTTCATTTGCAAGTCCCTCATGTTGACTAAGATATGCATACAACTGATCATAGTTGGTGGTATACATATTCTTGGCTAACTTGACATCAGTTACAAACTTGCTCCATTTCAGTGGAAGAGCGTTTAGAAATTTTGTATTAACATGAACTTGTTGCATTGTCATGCCAATTGTGTGCATATCATTGATAAGTTGAGCAAATCATAAGTAATATTCATGAAGTGTTTCACCCTTGACAGAAGTAAACTTGTCAAACTCACTACAGAGTTTACATTCACGTTCTTGATATGACAATTCAGTGCCTTTCATGAGTAACTTAACTCTTTCCCGGATATCTTTTGCAGACTAACAATGGTTGACAAGGGCATACACATCAGGTGGGAGACATTGAAGAATAATATTTGTTGCTTGAACATCACAGTCATCTTGAATCTGTTCTTGTTTAGTGAGTTCAACATATTTCTTCTTTCGAATTTGACCTTCTTTTTCAATAGTTGGATAGACAAGAGGTCCATTGTCAATAGATTCAAGCATCATTCTACCGTTTTTCTTTCCTTTGATGTAGAGCAACATACGACTCTCCCATGAGTTATACATTGTCTTGTCAAGCATAGGAGAACGGTTCTCAGCACCGGTAACTGCCATGTATTCAGCTAAGGTAGTCATTTTCAATTGATTATGAAATGTGAAAAGATAAGATCTTGATCGTTTAGTGATTAGAGGTTGTTGTGTTAAAATGTTGTTTTTTTAAGTGATTGAGAATCAGTATTACATGGGATTTTACAAATCTTGATAAAACCGAGAAAATAAGTAAATATTTCAAGGGATTTTACAAATCAAAGAAGAAACCGTGAAATAAGAATTTTTGAGAAAAATGATGTATATTTCACCCAAGAGAAGTGGTATAAATCGCCTAAGCAAAAATGTATAAATCTCCTGGGGAAACATGTATAAATCTCCCAATGAAAATGGTATAGATCTCCCAATGAAGGTGGTATAAATCTCCCAATGAAGGTAGTATAAATCTCCCAATGAAGGTGGTATATTCCTCCCAATGAAAGTGGTATATTCCTCCCAATAAAAGTGGTATATTCCTCCCAATGAAAGTGGTATATTCCTCCCAATGAAAAAAAATAGTGTATGTTTATCCTAATGAAAGTGGTATATTCCTCCTAATGAAAAAACAGTGTTGAGAATCGATTAAGCTCACTAGGATCAAAAATAACAAAGTATATAGATACGCAGCGGAATTTAAATAAAAGAACAATGTTATTTTCAAGGTTTTACATTCATACAAGCCCAAATTCTATATGATCAGTATAGAACGGTTACCTAACTATAACAGGATCAAAGAAACCTTTGATCTTAGAGCTAAACCACACATATAGACATCTACATCTTTAAAACACATGTTTTGGGTGCACACACTAAAACTATGTCTAGAGATCTCTTTATATAGAGAGTACATAAGACTTACAAAGGAAATCTAATTGTATTAGGAAACTAAATCTTTCCTAATCTTTTATATTTTAAGCAAATCTTTTAGAATCCTCCATCTTTTGTAGAATTTCATATTGTCGACTTTGATCCTTTTGTTTCATTCCTTATCCTTTTAAGCAAGTTCTTTTGTATCATCAAATCAATAATTCTCAACAATCTTCCCCTATTTGATGATGACAAAAAAAACTGTAAAGTGATTCTAAGATGATCCATAGTAGCTTAATCTTCAGCAATCTTCATCAATCTTCATCTTCAAATTTGATCTTTCATGAATGAAACAATCTTCCATCTTAACTTGAGATTTCCTTTAAACTTGTTGAAACTTTTTCAACACAATGAAGTCTTCAACATCTTGTTCCATGCTATGCCACCATACATAATAAGTTGCAAATCATATCATATCATCTCTGTAACATCTTCCCTTTTTTGTCATTATCCATTAGGGGACTGTGAACATATGCAACTTTGATCTTTACAACTACAAACCATATATTAAACTTCTAATCCAAGCTTTCCAATGTCTCAAATTACCCTCCATGACGCATAATAAGATAAATGAATTCAAGCAGTAGAAACTTAAACTAGCAGTAGTAATAATGACTTAGCAGTAGTAAGAATCAAAACCTTCCCCTCAAGTGGTGCATGTAGATGGTTAAACACTTTATCATATGCTTCCCCTGAAACCAATATGTTAACCATCTCTTGAATCTCTAATTCTGTTGGCTCTATGTAATGATTACTGATGGAGAAAACTCAGTATTACAAACTTGATGCTGAAGTAGAATAACCCAAACTTGTGTCTTATGTCTTGTACTATCCACGTGACTCCAAACTCATACTGATGATATATAAGTAGACCTCAATCTCTTGACAAAATCCTCATCTAAATGAGACACTGAGCACTACAACATAACTCCTTTAAGTGATAGCAAATGTGCGCATTGAGCACCAAAAGTTTGTAAATCACACATTGCTAGATTTGACAAGTCTTCGTCAACATCGTTTTTAAGCTCGAACAAGTTATCTTCAAAAGTCATCATCCAACCAAACTCGACTTTAAGATATGATAAGAACACGCACTTGTGAAAATTCTACTTCAACTTCAAATAAGTGATAAACAATTGTCTCCGTAATCAATTCAAGCAATTAATCCCAAAAATAATAGCCAACGATTGAAACATCATTAACATCAATGAGCAGTAGTAAATCACTGTTTTAACTCTAACAGTAGTAACAATCCTAACAATGGTAACTTACTGTTTTACCTTAGCAGCATTAATACGAACCAGCAGAACTAATATATAAGCAGCATTAATCTTGTACTATTCGAAACCCTAGCAGCATAAACTTAATACTGGCAGCATTAATCATACTACTGTTCTCACCATAATCACGAAGCAGCATTAAGCATAAAGTATACTAGTAGTAGTAATGGAATCGAACTTCAATAAGCAGTAGTAATCTACTATTGGCAGCACTAATTTCCATTCCAATCCGACCTTGTGAAATCCATCAATATCATACCATTCTTCACGCAACTCTTTCCATAACATAACACAACAGCATTAATCTGCTTCAGCAAAACCCTAGCAGAACTTTGAATTTCCATTAATCAATACAGCGATACCTGCTGCTTCTTTGTTCCTTCAATCATGTCCCAAAACAGCAACCCTCTTGCAGATCGTTAAATAGAAAACACGATATCACCTTCTTGAAAAAGCAATAAACCTTGAATACTTCTATACCTTGTCATTGAAACCCCAACAAAAGTAATAGTAGACAAAACCCTAATAGGTTTTATCTTGTCGTTTAAGAAAAGTAAACTCCATTCAGTGAGAGTTCAAGGTCGATAACCAATCAGCACATAAAATAACGAAACCCTAAAGGGAATCGATTTGTTCATGAACAGAAGACGCTGTTTGAAGAATGAAATAGCAAGAAAACTTTGCGTTGCAAACCTATATTGAACAATTCTTGATGTCAAAACCTTGCTGTCATGAACCAATCAATAAGAACCTTGCAACAAACTTCTAATGAACACGAAACCCTTCTATAACTTGTAGTTTGTAGCAATGATTGACACTATCTTCAATGTTTCAGATTTACTAATTTAGGGTTTACTGAAAAACCCTAACTTCACCGAACTTCACATGTTTACCAAAAACAGAATTCTGAAACAATTTTCTTTCTAAAACCTTGTAGATCCTAGATATCATGAGCCACCAGGCTCTGAAACCAATTGTTGAGAATCGATTAAGCTCACTAGGATCAAAAATAACAAAGTATATAGATACGCAGCGGAATTTAAATAAAAGAACAATGTTATTTTCAAGGTTTTACATTCATACAAGCCCAAATTCTATATGATCAGTATAGAACGGTTACCTAACTGTAACAGGATCAAAGAAACCTTTGATCTTAGAGCTAAACCACACATATAGACATCTACATCTTTAAAACACATGTTTTGGGTGCACACACAATCACACACTAAAACTATGTCTATGGATCTCTTTATATAGAGAGTACATAAGACACACAAAGGAAATCTAATTGTATTAGGAAACTAAATCTTTCCTAATCTTTTATCTTTTAAGGAAATCTTCTATAATCCTCCATCTTTTGTAGAATTCCATATTGTCGACTTTGATCATTTTGTATTACATTCAATCCTTTTAAGCAAGTTCATTGGTATCATCAAATCAATCAATTCCAACAAACAGTGTATGTTTTCTCCTAATGAAAGTGTATATTCCCCTAATGAAAAAACAATTGAAATGATTTCTCTAAGCAAATTGGTATATTACTCTCTTTAAAAAATCCGGAAAACCACTTTTTTAAATCACTTAAAAACATACTTTTTGACGTTTTTGCTTAAAAATTCTTGTACAACTTACTATCATAATCCTATTAGAACCTTAAAAATACAAACTTTATAGTTTTTAACACAAAAAATTTCAAATCAAGATTTTTGATACAAAAATCATTCGAACAAAAAAATAACTCAAATAAATCAATTTTTTGTTGTTTTTGCTAGATTTTCTTGTACAACTAACTATTACTCAAAGGTTAAGTAATAGCTACAAAAACACAATCAATAAGTTTTAAAAACACCCAAAAAGTAAAGACTTTGTTGGTTCTTGTTTGGTAAACCATGACACAAGTAAAAAAAACAACACAAAAACCTACAAAATCACCCCATGTCTTTTGATACCAATTGTGCAATACAGATATCTAATCACATGACGCATTCAATGAAAGAAACTCAGAGAAGAAAGAGACAAGGTGTGGATATCCTAAATAAGGTCCAAATATTATCTACGAGCAAACTATAACACTAGTATTGGTATGACGCGAGTACATTTTTATCGTATTTCTAACATTAAGAGTATTAAATAATCTTTGTTGAAAACCCAGTGGGAAATATAATTTTTAGAAAGATTTAATAAATTAGTTTTGAATACAAATTTTTAAAGATTTCGTTTTTAATAAAAAAGAATTATTACTTTGGATGGTATGGCATAAGGGAATTTTGTTGTTTTGTGATAGTGATGGTTTAACACAGTTTAGCCAGAATCAACGAAGGAAAAATAACAGGAGCCAAGTTGACATCAAAAAATTCGATGTAACAGTGATTTCCGGTTATGGAGAATCCAAGATGCGTGCTTTATTAATGCCAACATAGATGTGAAGTCAGCTACTGGAGGTTTACCCTCTAATATGACGCTGAAGCGAAAGCTGAGCTAAAAAGAAAGGCACACAGTGCCAGATTTTGTGTATGGTAACAAGAATCGAGAGAGGTTTATACCCGGGAGACGAATGGAGGGGGTTTGGACGAAGCTCGACTTTTACATGCCATGCCGTAAACGAAAGAAATTCTGAGCAAGATGATTCAAAAACCGAATTGATTTAGCAAATATTAAGTAAAATTCAAGGATGAAAGATCCCGCTGATGAAAAAACAAATAGGAAAACAAAAAAGTTAGGTCTAAGGGGGGAAATGGTGAAGGTGTTATATTTGAGGAAAGAACTAAACGCAGGATTTATCATCATCCAGGGGGGAAGTTAAGATCGAAGTCTCGAGGTGGAAGACTCTAGTGCTATATTTGCCAATCTAAGGATCACTTGAAGAGAAACTGTCCGAAGAATAATCACAAGAAGTCAATAGGTTACATCAAGAAAGCTGATCAACCAAGCTCCAATGGTTTGATTTATGATGGTTCTAAGGTGATGAGTGCAGAGGCTCTGCTAGATTGGATCATGGATTCAGAAGGTTTATACCACATGGCACCCAAGTTAGATATATTTTTTGATTTTCTAGAATGCTATGGGGTCAGTGTACTGTTGGGTGACAACATGGAGTGCAAGATTAGAGGTATTGGCAAGCTAAGGGTACAACTGAAAGATGGGTCAAGTTTTGTGTTACACAATGTCAGGTATATTCCTGAATTGAAAAGAAACTTGATATAGCTGTGAACTCTTGAAAAAGAAGGATATACTGTAAAATTATAGTCGGACAAAGTCAAGATGATTAATGGTCTAGGGTTGTTTTATCTGGAACACGAAGGGATAATTGCGTATACTCTTTGGATGGCCATGCAGTGGAAGGTGAGCTTAATGCTAGTGTTGGAAAAAAATACAGTCTTGAGCAGGTTTGGCACAAAAGACTAGGACATATCAGCGAGGCGAGACTACAGGTGCTGGAAAAGCAAGAGCTGTTTGGCAAGAAGAGTCTAGGTAAGCTTGATTTTTATGAGAATTATGTTCTGGGAAAGTCACATCGAGTCAGTTTTAGTGTAGGAAGACACACTACTTAGGGAGTCATAGACTATGTTCATTCAGAATTATGGGGTCCGTCTCAGATGAAATCATTTGGAGGTAAGAGGTATTTCTTATCTATTGTTGATGATTGTTCCAGGAGGGTATGTGTTTATATTCTCAGGTGGAAAGTTCAAAGAGTGAAAGCAGTTAGTAGAGAATCAGACTGGGAGGACAGTTAAGAAGCTGAGGACGGATAATGGTCTTGAGTTATGTAACCGAGAGTTTGAGCAGCTATGTTTCTTTTCTGTCGTGATATAAGCTGCTGTGTTTGTGTGTTTCGTTTTCTTGGTTCAAAGTTTCGCTCTAGTTATAACCAGGTTGTTATCGTCTATATCAACAAGCCTTTATATTAGCTAATATAAGTCAAAATTAAAATGTGTAGGTCAAACTTTTGACAAATTTGATGAAAAAAAAGAAAACACGCATGACTTTGTAAGTTCTCTTTTTTACTTAATTGTGAATAAGCGTCATATCGTTAAAAAAAAGAATAAGCGTCATATCCTTATTCGTTAATACAAATTATCATCAAACCTTAAACTTGTATAAATGGCCTAATGTTAAATATAATTTTATGAACTTAAGTGTATTCCACAATTATCATAAATATTATGGAATTGATTTACTTAACAAATATTATACGCATTTTATATTTTTTTTTAAATATTATTATTATTGTTGTTGTTGTTGCTGCTATTATAGTATTATTATTATTATTATTATTGTTACTGCTACTTTGTTTTTTTTTGTTGAACGTAATACTAAAACACCGTAAACGTACGCTTTATAAATATCAAGTTAAAGCACGTGCTATTAATTGTTTGCCTTATAATATCAAAGTCCTGTTTTACTTCGGGATGTGATTGCTGATTATGGTGCTACCCCTTTTCGCTTGTATCACTCTTGGTTAAGCTTATGTGGATTTGAGCAGATGGTGACACATACTTGGAGTTCTATTGTTTTAGATGATAGTAATGGGATGGTTCGTTTTAAAAAGAAGTTGCAAGCTTTAAAAAAGGAAATTCGGGTGTGGGTTGCGGATCAAAAAAGGATGCAATCGGGACGTCTAAATGAAATAAAACTGAAGCTGAGTGACATTGACAAACATATTGACCAAGGAGATGTTAATGATGAGATCCTCCTTTCTCGTATGGATCTGATGAAACAAATGCATGACATTAAGTCATCTGACGCTCGTGATTTTTTGCAAAAGGCCAAGATTCAGTAGGTAATAGAGGGGGACAAAAATTCCAAGTTCTTTCATGGCATTATTAATAGAAAACGAGCCAATCTTTCTATCTGAGGTGTTATGGTTGACGGTGAATGGGTTGATAATCCAAATCGTGTCAAGGAAGAATTTAGTTATCACTTTGCTACAAGGTTTCAAGCTCCGGTTGCTCGTCGTAGCAGGTTAAATTTTATGTTCCCTAATCGTTTAACCTCTGATCAGGTTGTTGAGTTGGAGAAGTCGATTTCTAGAGATGAAATTCGAAATGCGGTGTGGGCTTGTGGCGAGAATAAATCGCCTGGGCCTGATGGGTTTACCTTTGAATTCTTACGGAAATTTTGGAATATTATTTTATTTGTTTATTTTTATAAAGTTTAATAAAACATGTAAATTTAAAAATTTACACTTAATCTATATAATTTATTTAAAAATTAAAAATCACTAAATTTTTATTAATTACCTCCACTTTTTTTCAAGTTTTTTCTTCACAAATTGGACATATATTTTTATGTGTTTTTTTTTGCTCGTCATTTTTCTCCGCCACAAATTTTTTAATTTTGACCAAATCGAATTTAATTTGTCCACTTTTTTATTGACCAATTCAAAATACACGATTTTGCTTTCGTGGCAAAATCAAGGCTCTGATTGGTCTAATTTTAAATTCCTTTTGATTCATATTTTGCATTGGAAAACTCCGAAATGATGTATTCTTTTATTAGATAAAAAATTATTCTTTTATTATATGAAGATTCGTTAATTCAAATTTTCTTCAAACCTTATTCTTTATAAATGGCCTATGTTAAATATAATTTTACCAACAGTATATAAATATTATGAATTTTTATATTAACAAATACGATACGTATTTTATTTTTTTAAATTTATTATTATCATTATTATTATTGTTGTTGTTGATGCTATTTTTATTATTATTATTTATTATTGTTACTGCTACTTTGTTTTTGTTGTTGACTGTAATACTAAAACTCTGTAAACGTACGCTTTATAAATATCAAGTTAAAGCACGTGCTATTAATTGTATGCCTTATAATATCAAATTAAACTATTTAAACAAACAATAACATTAAAAATAAAATTTGATTCAATTTTCACAACCGAACAAATTTGGTTGTAATTATTAATTATTCATTGTAGTAATTTGCGAACATTATCCACATTTAATAAATCGGGCGTTCACACGGGGTTAGAAAAATTATAATACGGCTAAAGTAAATAAGTTTAGTTGTGTTACATAAATTCTACTATATGCACGTGATTAATTTAATATCACTAAAAGCACGGACTTATATATACAGACTGAAGAAATTTTCGTTTCGATTTATTATTATTAATTGTAGTTATAGTATAAACACCGTGTGTGAAATATGCAATTGCATAATTGTACACAGTCAAATTTCATATATTGATTGTGATATCTAAACTTGTTTTTAAAATAAATTTTAGCTTGTTAGTTACGTAAACATCGTGTTGAGCCCGGCGCTGCAGAGCTCAAGCTTAGCTCGTTTATATGTAATAAAGCTCGAGCTAGGGTTTTCACGAACGGCTCGACGCGTTTCCTCATATGATTAACAATGTTACAATTCTTTATTTGAGGCAACAAGTTAGAGATTTACTTTAGTTATGGTCCTCAAATAAACTAAAAAATCTGATCATGGTAGAAAATATAATTAAGAGCTGATTATTATTATAAGCTATAAAGTAGTTGTTAGGTCTCAGTAATTACAGATGAATACATAGACCATCACAACTATGTATTAAGTCAATATGTATAATCTAGCAAATTATGTACGTACCACTAAGTTGGAACGTACTATACATCTGAACTTTACTCTAAATATAAATAATAAAAATTCAATTTGGCTAAGCACACTTGCAATATTCCAAACAATTTTAAAAATAAACACTTGCACATGATTAGGTTTTATTAAAACATAGCAGTTGAGGGTAAAATTATAAAATGAAACTAACAATGTGAGAATTAGCAAAAATTCGATTTTTAATTCTATTACGTTCATAGTCATAGTGTGCCATGCATGATGCACATGACATGAACATTTTATATCAACTTAGTGGGTGAATAAAACAAACACAATGACAGACATCCTTCCTCTGATCCGCATAAATAGCTTGTCACTCAATAACATAATCCTATAAAATATTGGATAACTTAACATCGATATCAAAGATATAACAAAACAATTTCATTAGTTAGATCGGTATCAAGCTTTAAAAGTAATCATTCTTAGAGTTTCATTTGTTTTCAAAACAATTTTGATGAACCTGATTGCCTTATTGTGCCCACATTTATCCTGATTAGTCCTAATTCAAAACTCAATGGCGGAAAACTAGTTTTAGATCTCGAATTACGAAAATCCCTAGTTCAAAACTCAATGGCGGCGATCAAAAATCCCTAATTCAAAAATCCCCTTTTCAATGGAGGCGATCAAACCCTTTTCCCAATCTTCCGATCTAATCCCCTTAATCCTTGGTGTTTGAAATCGTTATAACCTCTGAAAGGAACGAGCAAGGAGTAATGCGGTGTGTAGTTGGAAGAGGCTGGAAAACTCCGGGGATAAAGTCTCTTCTGAAAGTTTTAGTAATGGGGTTTAGATCAAGGGAAGGCGGTTCCAGATGGAGATTTTAGAGAAATGATGCCGGTGGGTACATAACAATTGGGCCTTTTTATGGAAGGTTTGTACTAAAGACATGGAGAGATTATTGGAAACTTAGGAGATACAATTAGTTTTCCGTTGAATTGTCTTTCTTTAAATAATCCAAGGCCTCGGATCCATGGCTAAGAAAGATTTGGATCATGGTGTTGGTTTCTAAACATAGAAAGTAAGTTTTTTGTATTCAGAAATTCAACTAAGATGGAGAGTGTTTCGGCTATGGAGGTTAAATTTCTATGGGGAAACTATTTTTTCGACCACATTATTAGTGAGGCTAGTGGCAATTCAGGTGGTATTCTTTGCGCTTGGGATACTAATTTCTTCAAGTGGATCATTTTATACTATATTTGTGATAATTTTATAGCTTTGTATGGGACGGTGTGATACTCGAACAATCAGAATATTATTATTTATTTCGATCTATGCCCCCAATCTGTTTCATCTCATAAAACGTTATGTTATGGTGTTATCTCGAAATTTTTATCCTAGTTGGAATGTGAGAAAGTTTAATTATGGGGGACTTCAACGAAGTTTGATGTATTTGAGAAACGGTGGGGATCCGGTTTTTAACAGTCATGAGCTAACGCGTTTTAATTTCTTTATTTCTAATTTTGGGTTTAAACGATTCCAGCGGAGGATTCTCTTTCACCATGCGGCTCATCTTCGGCTACCAGATGAGTATATTAGATATGTTTCTTATGTCTAATGGGTTTACTTTCAGCCGATTCTCTCATTTCGGCTATCTGTTGGATCGTCATCCCTAGACCACAGGCCTATTTTTTACTCAGGAAGTCTCTTTTCTGATTTATGGCCCTACTCCATTTCGTTGTAACTCAATCTTGGCTTGAGCTTCCTGGATTCGATAGACTTGGTGTTAAAATCTTGGAAATTTCTTTTACTCTTGTGATTCCAATGGTATGAATCGGTTTAAAAAAAGCTTCAAATGTTGAAGAAGGAGATTCGAGCTTGGATTAGGATTTCAAAAAGGCATCATGGTAGGTCTTTCTAAGATATTAAAATCTAAATTGTGTGACATTGATAAAGTGTTGGATCAAGGAGGAGTCCACCGACGACATTCTTTGTCTCGTTTGGAAAAGTCTTGAAACAATACACGATGTTCAATCTTCTAAAAAATCGTGATATCATGCAAAAGGCGAAATTCGCTGGGCAACGAGGGGGACGAGAACACAAATACTTTAATGCTATCATTAACAAAAAAATGCGCCCAATCTTTCGTTTAAAGGTATTATGGTAGATGGTGATTGGGATTTGTCGAACCTGATCTTGTTTAATCAAGAGTTTAGAGGCACTTTACGGACAGATTCCAAGAACGGGTTCTAGGACGAGGTAGCTTTAACTTTCTTTTCCTAATCGTCTCTAATAATGATCAGATCTTAGTTTGAATCTCAATCTCAAAATTAAGATTTTCGCTACAGCCGTGTGGGGTTTGTGGAGTTGATTAAAATCCTTGGGCCTTGGATGGTTTTACTTTCGATTTTTTTCGTAGTTATTGGGACCGTTGTTTGGGCTATGACTTTAGCAAGCTTTTTTGAAGGTTTTTTGATCATGGAGATTGTGCTATTGGATGCAACTCTTCATTTGTGGCCCCCATCCCTAAAGTTCTTGATCCAAAAGTTGTTAGTGACTACCGTCCCATCAGTTTAATTGGAAGCCTTTACAAAGTCGTTACTAACGATCTCTAGCTTCTCGGCCTTTCTTGGTTATTTTGGATCTCATCTCAGATGTTTCTAGACTGCATTTCCTTTCCTATTAGGGACAGATTCTCGATGGTCCTTTTATTATCAATGAAACTCTTTAGTCAGTGCAAACTTAAAAGCTAAAAAAGCCATGATTTTTAAAGTCGATTTCGCCAAGGCTTATGATTCCGTTAGATGGGATTATCTTGATGATGTTCTCATCTCTTTTGGATTCGGTCCTAAATGGCGTTCATGGATTCATGGAAGTCTGTCTTCAGGGAAGGCCTTTATTTTAGTTAACGGGAGTCTGACTACTGAATTTCATTTATACCGAGGCTTGAAACAGGGGGACCCCTTAGCTCCCTTTTTGTTTATTACTCATTATGGAGATCTCTACTCTTATCATTTTTCCGGGCAGTTTAGTTGAAGCCGGGATTTTTCAAATGATACAAGATTGACCCTTCTACTACGTTGGTCTTCATTTATTCAACGCGACGACGCGGTATTTATTGGTGAGTTGTCTCATTCTAACTTAAGGGTATTCATGAATATTCCTTCGATGTTTCTCCTTACTTTCTGGTATATGTCAATATACATATTCCGAAGAGTCTCTTCTTGGTGTCGGTATCCCCAGATAATTGTGTGGGCTGAAGCTGCTAAGTCTCAGTGGTTGTTTGATAATGAAAGCTCTTTTAATATACTTGGGTATTTTAGATAGGAGATAATATGTCTTTAAAAAGGTTGGGTTTGAGACGAAGACGATTAATAAGATGAAAAAATAGGTTTGTCTAGGTGGAAACTTAATACCTTATCTGTCGGGGGTCGTCTTACCCTTCTTAAATCGGTTCTTGGCTCTACTCCTATCTATAACATGTCGATTTTCAAGGTTCCCAAATCTGTTCTTAATTATATGGAGAGTCTGCGTAGGAATTTTTTAATGGCTTTCAAGAGGGGGTGTTAAGAAAGATTGCTTGGGTCAATGGTCTAAGGTGCTTGCTATCTAAGAAATTCGGATGGGGTTGGAGTTTCTAGTTTCTTCGCCTCTCAATCGGGCTCTTCTTTTCAAGTGGGTTATGCGCTACCTTTCTCAATGATAATCACTTATGGTCCCGAAATTATATCAGCTTTACATGGCTTGAAGGTCATGTTCTTTCTGCTGCTTTCAATTCGACATGGAGCTCCATCATAACAGAAGTTAACTCCCTTAAAATCAAAGGTGTTGATCTCATTTCTCATTGTAAGATTCGTGTGGGAAAAGGTACAGGTACAAGCTTTTGGAAAGATCTTTGGATTGGCGATAATCTTCTCAAGCTTTCTTTTCCTCAGTTTGTTTGCTCTTGAAGAGAATAAAGACATTTTCGGTTGCTGTGATAAGTGAATACGTCTAAATCTCCCCTCTTCTTTTCGTCGTCATGTCGAGAAGTGTAGTGTCACAACAACTTGATCAGCTTTCGTTATTAATTGATACGGTTTTTTATATAATATGGATGACGATGGTTTTGCGGACTTAAATTGCGATGGTTTTTATTTCAAGTCAAGGATGTTCGATCTATGTTAGATTGAGGCTTCTTTTTTCTCCCTAAAATGGAAGTTCCTACTCGATGGATTAAAAGTATTCCGATTAAGGTAAACGTTTTTGCTTGGAAACTTTTATCTCGGATCGTGTTAACCTACTAGATCGGTATTTGTCCTGGGGAAGTTCTCGTTCCGTCTTTTGGCTTGTCCCCCCCCCCCCCCCTCTCGGTGTGTTCACTGTGCTCGAGGATTCGTCCTATTTATTTCTTCGGTTTGCTCTGTGGCGGGGAAATATATATTCAGAAGTTAATTTGTAGACTGGTGGATTTGGATGTCATCCTTTTGAGTCTGTTCGAAGATTGGCTCTCTTGGTTCAAATCTATCCGTTTAGGTTCTTAAGACGACAAGAGGTTGTTGGGAAGGGTATTTTACGTTTCTTTGTGGAAGCCTTTGGATCTTTTTTTTTTTGAACGGTTAAATTTATTAAACTAGCAAGACGCTAGAAAGAGCTTACAAAGAAATTAAATGAGGGTTTTTAAGCCAATTATCCCTAGAAAACTTCCTGTTACTTCTACTATTACACCAAAGGAAGGACGAGGAGACAATATTCTCAAACAGAATCGATATGGACGGCTTGTTATCATCAAAGATGGAGAGATTCCGAAAACCTCAAATATACCACCAGCTATTGTTAGAAGACCCTTCCAAGAGACTTTTAACTTTACCGGAAGACGAATAGAAAAGAACAAATATCAAATTCTGAAATAGAAAGCCTGTTCTGGATGTATACTCCACCATCGACAAAACACTGTTGAAATCCTCCTGAGCAAGAATCGATGACAGCGAAATAACAAATGAATAGACATTCCTCTTTCTTCAATTGACAAATGGTGGGCAATCAGTGGGACTCCAATTTAACTCCTTTTCGGACCAGAGTGGTCTAGTAAGGCAAACGTTCTAGCCGAGCAGCCATATTATGAAAACATTAATCTTTATAGGAATTAAATTAACCCACCTTGTTGGCTCGAAATAAGAGGGAAGGATCAAATCGTCAATAGCAAGACGAGTATCTTTCACATTAAAAGCACCACTGCTGGAGAGCGAATAAAACCAATGATCATTAGACAAAGAGAGACCCACTGGAATTCAAAAGCGAGCCTAAATCAGATAATTGCTCCTGTTTTGCCCCTCCTCTGACCGGTCTACGAAAAGAAGCATCAAGGGAACCAGCCAACTTATCTGCCACACAAATATTAGGAACAGATTCAAGCATGAACATACGGTGGTAAAAAAGCTACGAAAGAGGGATGGACACCTAATCCACTTTTTCATTTCCGAAAACTAGTAGATTGTCCGTCTCCAATTCGTTAGAACTAATAGGACATAAAGTAGAAACCAAGAAGACTTATGAATTTGAACTTCTTTCAGAAATCAGAGCTCCAATTGACCTTTTCGAACAGTATGAGAATCAATATTAGCGTTCTCCATGTACACTGCTTGAATCACCTATTGGACCTTAAATGAAACAGTCTTAGAAATGTAAAACGCTCCAAAACCCAGTTTAGGGGAGAGCTCGTTTTAAGGAGCGAAAGAGCTCGATATATCAAGACCCCCTTTCTTCTTCGAAGCTAACACCTTGTCCCACGCAATCCAAGAAATTTTATTCTTCGTTCGGTCTTAGCTCTTTTGAAAAATATTATACGGATGAATATAGATTTGAGCACTCCTTTAGGGACCTTAAAGATGGACATGTTATAAAGAGGGGAAGCACCAAGAACAGATTTCAGAAGAGTGAGCCTTCCTCCAATCGAAAGAGTTTTCGCTTTCCAATTAGATAACCGGGATTGAAGTTGTAACATAACACCGTTCCCAGGCCTTTATGTCGAGACATCCTTATACCCACCATAACTAGATGGTAATGAAACTTGTCTTCCATTACTGAACAACCTAGAGAAGAAGCCATAGATTCCACACAAGAACGAGGGATCCCCATTCCTAGCACTTGACTCTTATGAATATTCATCTGTAATCCCGACGCAAGATGAAAACATTTAAGAATATTAATAATGCCTATCATATTGCAATCAGTCCATTCCCCCATAAACAAGCATCATCCGCGTAAAAGAGATGAAGATAAGTCAAAGATCTCTGTAATGATGCCTTTAAACAGCCTTCTTCCACTGCTTTTCTAAAGATTCCAGACTAGAAAAAAAAGGAAAAGAGATTGAGGATAACTTGTTGAGGCCACGTGAATTTGAAACTAATTGATGTACTACCATTAAACCAGAAGCGAGAAGCTTAGCAAAAGCAGAAATACCTCTAATCCAAGTACACCAAATCGAACCAAATCCAAATGCCTGGAGAACGTCAATCAAGAAGTCCCAACGAACCGTATCATAAGCCTTAGCGAAATCGACTTTAAAAAACATCGCTTTTTTGTTTTTCCTTTTGCACCAATCAATAAATTCATTAGGGATAAGGGACCATCTAAAAAATTTGTCTTTCAGCAAACAAAGGTCGGATTGAGTGTTAGACACTAAACTGCTATTTACCGTAGCCAACGGTTCGCCAAGATCTTCGTAACAACCTTATAAATACACCCTATTAAGCTAATAGGGCGATAATCACTAACAAATTTGGCATCAAGGACTTTAGGAATTAGAGCTATAAAAGAAGCGTTACAACCCTTGGAGAATGACCCATGTATAAAGAAGTGATCAACAGCTTCATAAAAGTCCGGCCCTATAACCTTCCAATACTTTTTAAAGAATTCAAAAGTGAATCCGTCCGGCCCCGAGGATTTATTAGCACCACAATTCCAAACCGCCAATTTAATCTCGTCATGAGATACTCCACACTCTAAATCATCCGCCTGATCTTTAGATAATCGCTTCGGAAAAGAAAAACTAAGTTTCAGTCTAGTCTTAGTGGGTATGTTAAAATGAGCTTCATAGTGATCATGAAAAGCTTTTTTCACTAGGATAGGGTCAGTACACCATGTACCGTCAACAAACACGCCACGGATGGCTAAATTAGAACGTTTTTTATTAATTATTCCATGGAAATACTTTGAATTCTCGTCACCTTCGATCGCCCATCTAACTTTTGATTTCTGGATAAAATCCATATCATCCATCACCTTCTGATCATTGAGATTGTTCATTAAATCGAGCCGCCTAATAATCAACGACTCATTAGACCCGTTAAGGTCCAATTGTTTATCTATGTCACGAAGCTCCGAAATAATTTCTTTCTTGTATCTGGTATTCTGAACTTTCTTTTCATTGACCCATTTCCTGATAACTTTTTTGAGATCTTGTAATTTCTTTCTAAAACGGATCATTTTGTTGTTATCCGAATAATTTAAGGGCATACAATGATGTATCCACCAATTCATTCAAAAACCATAAAGATTGAACCCATGATGTGATCAAACATGAGAGAGTCGGCCCTAATCCCTTTAACTTCGTTGTAAGCATAATTGGCGATGGTCCGAGAGGTGACGGTCTAAACATATAGCTGTGATAGAAGGGAATATAGTAAGAATTCCGTCTGTAACAAGGAACCTATCCAACTTACTCATTTTTTCCGCCGATGGATGAGACCAAGTAAACGTGTATCCCTCCATTTTAATATCCACTAAACCAGAGGAAGATATGAACTGATTAAAAGCACTAGCACTAGTAGCATTAAAGCAAGTACCTCGTCTTTCGTCATTAGATCGCACCTCATTGTAGTCGCCCATAACAATAACCTCTCCATTCCAGCGACCTATCAAGATCAGAATGTAGTCCCATAACACACGTCTCATAGAAGGTTGCTGTGAAGCATAGACAGATATAATTAGCAACTTAGTTTTACTTGGAATCCATGTCCCATAAATCGCAACAAAAGAGTCCGAGATAGTCACGTGATCTTTCTTGAAAAAAGACTCCTCCCAAATACAAAGAATCCCACCAGAGTTACCGGCAGCTTCACTAAATACAAAATCGTAATTCATTATTTACCTACATAAATTTACATCCATGTGAGACACCTTTCCCATCTTGGTTCTTTTTATTTTTCTTGCATAGCTCATAAAATTAAGTTTATTTTTACTAGACAAATCCTTTACCACTCCTTGTTTAGGCTTACTACAAAGCCCTTGAATGTTTATGGACTTTTAAATTCATTAAAAACTGAATCGTCTCCTTTACTTTAAATGATGTGAATCGATGTCTTTTTCGCACCCCTCAATAGAGTACCCATGCACGGACCAATGGTCATCTCTTCAAGCACTCCCAAGACCGAAAACCCCTATTATTTTGTACCACCACCCTCATTAGATTTAAACGAACCAACATTATGGAACACACTTGAGGAATTGTTCATAACCTTAGCACTGATCTGAGGGTGAGAACTCCATTGTTCGATTCTTATCACTTGCTTTCAAGCTACAACTCTGGCGAGAATTCCGGGGGATGTGACAGAGAAGGACTCTGGTTTCGATTTCCTTTACAGGATTCTTCCTTAATTCCTAAAAGTTATTAAGTCAAACGGATCAAGCGGGGAATTCTTGTCCTTTGTGAACACTAGTTCCATTGTCGGGGAAGAGTTATCTATAAAATCTGTTTCAGGCCACTCCCTTTCATTTGTATTTAATTAATTACTCCTTCCTCTTTCCCTTGAGAACTATGCCGGTTCTCTGAATGATCTGCCCCTTGAGTAGATTCTTTATCCGCGAGTACTCCTGCTCTTTATATTGATTCAAACTGGGATTTCCAGTGAAAAAAGCTACTCTTGGCATCGAACCATAAACCACTTTCCTTTAACATTGATCTTGAATGACTCAAATATGGTACCGGATGTTTAGTTAAAATGCAAAGTGCTTACGCCCAAAGGAAGCATCAGATGCATCTTCGATGTGCAATAATTTACCCCATTTGCTCCAATTTTTCTCGATTAACGAATTTACGAGACATGCATAGAGAGGGACTCCTCAAATGTCTATCCCACAACGCGTTCATCACTAACAAAATCTTGGCTTACATCATGAATCACTTATAACCAAGAATTAATCCCAATATGGCTTTCCAGTTTACTCTTCGTATCAATGTTATCACATTCGAACATGACCCACAAACCTCCAAGATAGGACAAAGTAACATTCACAAAACCTTCATCCACTAAAATAGATTGCAATTTGATAATTGATCAAATGCCTTGACTCTCCCCATTGCACAGTTAGAGAAATCCCTTTCCATAATACATTCCTCGTCTAATACCAGGGCAGGAGCAAGAGACACCGAGTTCCCAGGCCGGACCTGTGAGTTTTCCCCGTTTACAGCAGAAGTATAGGAAGTCGCAGCACCTTTTTCTGTTGAAAAACCTTTAGTCTGTTACCTCCTGAGCAGTAGTCTTCTCGGCTCATTCAATTGGGGAGCTTTTGTAGTATATTTCACAGATAAATTAGATCTTTCAAACCTAACCTGATTAGCAAATAAATGATAGCTCCCTATCCATAGTGTACACAAATTCTCTACCAACCTTTCTAGGTTAGGAACCTTAATGAATCGGACGAATGCAAACCTCTTACCTGTTTTGATTTCTTAATCGGAATAAACACATCTACGACCGTTCCATAGACGCTGCACTTATTCCATAAGTCACGGGAATTGACATGGTCCGGAAAATTCGTTACAAAGATCGAATGGGAAATTTTCTGAGTTATATAATCTCATTTGATGATTCCGATGCCTCGTATTATCACGATATCCACCAGTCATATTGGATTGAAGGGAGTTCGAACACAAATCAAAAGGAATCAAAGAAGGTTATTGAGATAGAAAATAGGGGATTGGGTTTAATTGAAGGAACGATTGGTGATTCAGGAACCAATTCCTTTTTGCGTCTCCTATTCCCCGAAAGGATGTTATTTTCGACAATATTGTTTTACGATCTTTTTTTTGTGTGTAGCTAATGTAATAGTAATTTGAATTGGTTAGTTGGCTTAACACCCTTTTGATTTCCTAGTAATTTACTAGCTCCTTACTAGTGGATTCTTAATAAAGTCGCCGTTAAAAAATAAACAAATTAATTCTTTTTGTACCATATAAAAAAGAAAGTTGATTCTCCGGTTGAGCGTTCTAGTGACTTTGAAGAAGAATAAATATTTAATAATAAAATTGGATGTGAAGATTAAAAGAGGAACTATGGCCAAAAGTTCAATATAGACCCAATATTTGTCATAGACCCAATGAACCAATCCTAGCCACTCATTTTTTCATCAAAAATAAAAAAAACCCACTTTTCACATTCTTTTTTAATAAATAATTATCTCACCACATCCGTTAATCTGTTACGCAAAACAAAACATACCATCGCTCGATCGAGAATTTAAATTATCTTTTTATAGAGAGGCGACACTATGTACTTTCGACGAATTTTTTTTATGTTTTTATGATAGTAATTACGGATTTTATTAAAATCTTATATGTTTTTTATGAAATCATATATGATTCGTTTGTACGTAAATCCACTTTAATGATTCGTATACGAATCATTATTTGAATTTTGCAATCGTGATGAAAACAAAATTGAAAAAGTTTGTCGGAATCACAAATATATATGATTTTATGAACATATTATGATTTTATGATATATATATGATCCGTTATACGAATTCATATATGATTTTCGCAATTCGTGATTGAAATAAAAAAATCGAAAAAAAGTTTCTCGGAAATGTTTAATCGTGTCACCCGTTACTGAAAGATAAAAAAATACTCGTTCGCGATGTGTTATTTTTTTGTCGTTTATGTGCGATTTACGTTTGTCAGTATATTTTATTTTAAAATAAAAATGTGAAAAATGGGGTTTTTTATTTTTGATAAAAAAATGAGTGGCTCGGATTGATTCATTTGGGAGTCTTATGACTAAATGTTTGGGTCTATATTGATATTAAACTCATGACATGGTACATGTCAAATGCTCTAAACAAAGGCAACCTTTTTATAAAAAGAAAATAGAGAAAGTGAAATGAAAACAGGATGTTCACATTAATATTACAGTATATTAAATGTTTTGGATCTTTCATTTATAAGCGCATTATCAGAGCCGTTTTCAAGGTTTTATGCAAAGTGAACGGACGCTCATGGGGGGGGGGGGGGGGGGGGGGGGGGGGTGGGGGGGGGGGGGGGGGGGGACCACGAAAAGTTTAAGGAATCCTAAATATTTGTCTCGTTAACAGTCAGGGGCGGATTATGAGGAGGAGTGCTGACCGTGCGTTCGCACAAGTGGCCACCACCATAGTGGGGCCACCAAAAGTTGAAAATTTATGTTATATATGTATGCATTTTTTGTCATTATCCGAGTACAATGTACTAATTTGTATGAAAGAAGAAGTATAATTCGTTTAAACGTTTATTTTTTGTATTTAGTGGGGCCTCCATATAGTAATGGCACAGGGCCACCGAAATTCATAAGACAGCCCTGTTAACAGTTATAATTATATGCATGTGTACACATATTTTTCTTGAAGAAAAAAGTATTTTGATGATAAGATATCTTAAATGAGTACTGTGTTGAACGTTTAAATAACCAATTTGCATTATATCTTATAAACGATAATTATACTTTATAAACTGTGATACTTTATAAATTGTGACACTTTATATATAATATTTTTTCTCAAAATGTCTCATTATTTAATTTCGTTCATATATTCAAAAAATTCAAAAATTAAAAGACAGCCCTACAAATTATAAACGTACATCTTAGTTTTCTTTTTAAAAAAGATTAGCAAATGTTTTAGGGAATCTTGATAGTGGACAGATAAAATAAAATAAGAGGTTAAAATCTCTTTTGCATCTTGGCGATTTTGATTGATAACAATTCAGAATTGTTTTTTAGAAACAATAACCATGAATATTACAATATTTTCTAGATAGTATAGTGAAAAGTGTTGTTATGAAAAAGTATTGTGTGCCTCTTACATCTGATTTGAGACTTATTGAAACTCTTATTAATTGTTTACAAAAAGAAAAGCATATACAATCATTCTCATCATTATTTCTTAATCAACAACTAAGTACATTTATAATTGAATTCTTGCTAGTCATATACTACGAGTACTATTTAATCAATAACATTATGCATCTTTTAAAAGAAAAATAATTATATATAATACATTGTTTTTAGGTACATAGAAAACAAAAGAAGAAGATTGTTCAGGGTTGACTTTGCAAGAGAAGCCAAAGGTGGGTACCGAAGACCTACTCTTCCATTTTTTATGCTCTTAAACAACACACAAAAAATAAAAATAAAAAGAGTAAATAAAATAACTCTAGATTT